>JACAXG010000062.1:1208964-1318052 GCA_018881555.1 Amblyornis subalaris | reverse complement strand
CACAAATGCATCAGTTCTTGAAAACACAAGTGAAAATCTAAAACCAAATCTTTACAGCAAGACCTTGTCTTCCTGTTACTCCAGAAGAGTGTGAATGTGAACAGCTTTCTCTGGGTATATAAGCACTGTGAAAATGCATGGCAGTCTAAGTGAAATGTGCCATCAGTGCCTCAGTGATTGTGTGCAATTAAATATATAGTAGCTGGACAAAAATGAGTTAATTACAAAGTCATGCTCAAATCCTGTTTCCTGCTCCCCACAAGCAAACGCTGCCTTTATTAAATCTTTCAGTTTGGTTTGTAAGTTAGAAGTCACAAGGAAAGATACACATTTTTGTGGGGAACTTAGCTGCTAGAGAAGTACAAGAACATGCATCATATTTTTTTTCTGGCTTGCGGTAGCTAGGTATAAAGGGATCCAAAGGCACTCTGAGTTCTGGGAAGAAAAGTYTTGGGAGAGACTCAGCATGCTGAAATTCAGAGCAGCTGTGGGATATGAGAATGCTTGGATTTTCTCAACCTTCTTTYCTGTCACTTGGTTTTTAGCTGCTTTGCAAAGTCTAAGTTTCAGTGATTGCTGTCCTCAGCTGTCCTTGGCATTATGTCTTATTGACAAAACTAGGAAGAAGCCAAGCTCCCTCTTTCTGTCCGCAGTTACGTGGCCCAGGTCAGGGCGCAAAGGCGAATTTGCTCAGCGCTGACAGGAGCAGTATGCAGAGAGTTCATTACTTGCTGTGAGTCACCCACCCAAGCTGCCAGAGAGAAAAAGATCTTTTGTGTTTTCTGCCTGCTCCTGGCTCTTGTTGCTGTTGTGAGACAGGAAAAACAAGTCATCCTTTGCCTCTGTTTTTATTTTTAGATGCATTTTCTSCTCTTGCTTTATTCAGTATTTGACATGTATAAAGCACTGGGATACAACTGACTTCCCTGCTACTTTCATAGACAGACCAGATTCCCAGGAGTGTTTGGAAGGAACCTGTGGATGCCATCTATCCCATCTCCTGCTTGAAGCAGAACTTGTCCTGGAACTAAATCAGAGCAGCCATGGCTTTTTCTAGCCAAGTCTGGAAAACTTCCAGGGATGAGGATCCCTTTGCCTTTATCAACACATGCAGTATAACATGAGTAGAAAGAAGCTGACTATACTGTTTCTTTTTGCACAGGTTTGCTGCTTGGTAGGAATGCAATCAGCAGAGGAGAGACTGAGTAACCTGTCTTTCAAATCATGAAGCTAAATTTGSAGCAGTTAACCTTGATGATAAAAAGTAAATCATGTTGTAAAGTGGGTTTTGATTTATTTTCTTGATTTTCATGAAGCATCAACTTTTAGAATCACATCAACTAAGAATGTCATCTTTGCTTTATGTGTAAGTTTGTAACAGTATTGATTGCAGAAATACAGTATGAAATATAACTTCGGCATACTCCAAATTTAATAGTGTAGCGCCCTTGTCCTGCAGAAGAAAATGGCCCACTTGCCACCAAGCAGGAGTTTTCTGGCTGTGTGGGACTTTGAGGGAAACCAGAGATGGTAACGAAATGCTTCAGATAGGAGTTGTTAATGAAGAGGTGCTGGAGTAAAGGATAATAAAGCAGCACTTCTTATTTCTACTCTGAGGTATAAAGAGTGGCAGGTTTGCGGCAGGTGCTTGAAGGAGCACTTACCTTTCCCTGATAGGACTGGAGCCTCTGGCTCAGTTTTTTAGATGTTCTTCTCTATTTCCTCTCAACCCACAGCAAAGGTTTTCTGAGAAGTAATTATAATAGGATTACTGTGTGGTGGGAGGAAATGTGCTTATTTGCAGTGTGACTAGAGAAGATGGAGTTGGGAGAGCAGGGGAATATTCTGTTGGATTGTCTGAATGCTCAAAATTCTGGATAAGGGTTGATTGAGTCGGTTATTTTTACTTAAGGYCAGTTCCCTAATCATAAGTTGCAGAAATGCAGAGGAAGACCTGAGGGTGATGGGGAGCAAATGAGACAGGAGTTCACGATATGATGAAGTTGCAAAAAATTAGTATTGTACCAGATCTATAAATAGAATATGACTTTTAAGGACAGGAAAATAATTCTGCTTCATGCAACTTTGCTTACACTTGGGAATACTCTGTCCAGGCTTAAAAATATTTGGGAAATTTGATGGAATCCTGGACAGCTGACAGTAATCCTAAGGTTTTGGGAAATAATTCCTATGGAATTAAAAAGGAATTTAAGTCTAAAAAGAAAAAGCTGAGACTACACTCTGTTCCTTATCCTGGAATAACCTATGATATTTCAGTCATGCGAGACAGTTGCTGATGTAAAACAAAGATAATGTCCTGAAATCAAAATAACTGTCCCACTATTTAATTATAAATGAGCTTTGGTGATTTGCCCTCTTTCAAGAGTGGCTTTATGTGCCATTTTAGGCCAGTGAAGTATTTCCTGCATCACAGAAAATTGTCACAGATGCATCAAAACCAGAATGGTAGTAGGCACTAAACTCCCCCATATCAGCTTGTYTGCCAGCATATCTTTAAAATACGAGTTATTCTTTTCCATAATTTTACAACATGAGAGTTACTACTTCTGAGCAAACATAAATGAAGAATGCATATTTCTTTCAGTCTATAGCCATGCACAGAGATAGCAGTATATTGATCATGAAATATGCTATATCTAAAAACATGGGTCCAGAACTAAGTATTAGTAGATAGGTAGATTCCTGAAGACCAATGTGTTTGCTAGCTTGAGGTATGTAGCCGTTYGCTTAGGATAGTAAGATGTTAACATCCTAGATTAAAAACAGGCAAACAGCTGATGATGTAATTAGGAGTTGCCAGACTGAATGTGTCTACTAACTCCACCCAGCTACAAGGTTTTCACAGGCTTTCACAAATTTTCACTGTTTAAAGTGGTTTTAGTATGTAATGCATAAAAATACTGGATTTGTCTATAACACAAGAAAAAAAAAAATCTAAGCACTATATTTGTCCAATTGCTTTACAAGTCATTTAGGAAAAGCAGACCCTCACCTAGTCTGATTTCTGTTCTTGGATGTTACATCTCTAAGATATCTTCTGTAGATAGAAATATCACGGATACCAAATACCAACAGGATGCCAGGTACATTTTGATGCTACTTTAGTGTATGAGTAGAGGTTATGTGGCTAATGCCAAGAAAAGTATAGTCTTTAAATTGCATGCTATTGTAAAACAGTTTTGCTCCAAACTCCAAAAGGAGGAGCTGAAAAAAATTCATAAGTGGAAGTAAAAATCTTTCTTTCTAGGCCTAAGTAGTTAGTAAATAATAATCTCTTATTAAATATCCAATGAGAGAATTAAAAGACAACATTTTTGTGAGAAGTCTCTACATAAGAAAAGAACAAAGTTGAAAAGCTGAACAAAGTTTCCATTACTAACTGCTCCTTTCGAGGAGGTTATTTTTCCTTAGCAAACAAATATTTATGAACATAATCAATCATAAGCTTTCTTTTATATTTTTTAAAAAGAGAAGTAACATTTATGTCAGATGCATTGAAGTTCTACTGCCATCCTTTTCCCAGCATTTCCTCTATTACACACAAGCTACAACAAAGCCAGGGTTAATATCATGAAAGATCTGTTTCTGGTGATACGAGTGGGAGCTTGCAGAAAGTAAGAATGTTGTTGCTCCTTGGTGTTTTGTGCCCTTGAGGTGCCTATGTATCCCTGCTGATGGCTGAATCCCAGACAGGGGGGTTGTTCTCCTGACTTCAGTGCTGTCAAAAATACATCTTGTGAAATATAGAAATTTCCATGAGCATGTGACCTATCTTACCTTCACAGTTTTCCTTCTCTCCACAAAATAAATACATTAAGTTCAAGATCACCTTCCTCTTCTATAAGACCCTTAAAGACATTTTATGATATGCATCTGGGTTAAGACAGCAGCTGTCAGCTCAGGTACAAAGAATCTGACTATCACAACAGAAAGTCAGGGGATGAGGCAGCACTTTCCTGGAGACTGATTCAGGATCGCTTCTAATCTCATTACTCTCTGTGCTAGATAGATGAGGAACTTGAGGCCTGCCTTCATGTATAAAAGCTCATGGACTTGATGATAAATGAATGCATATGCAACTTTTATTGGGAAAAACAGGATGGACTCTGTACATGACAGATGCTGTAGTTTGTGGGTTTTGGTTTTTTTTCCTTGCTGTGTTATGGTTTGAAAGCATGGCACAAAAAATGACGTAGAAACCTGAATGGTGGTAAATAGCCAGGCCTACTGTTAATGCAAATTGTCTTTTTTCAAAGGCCTGGTCCAAGGCAGAAGTAAGGGTTCTATACATACGTGTCTATGTATAAATATCTTCTATCTATGTGGATGCATCTTTCTACCCATTCACTGTGCATTTTCACGAGGGCCTTGTGACCTAGGAGGCCAGTTCAGATGAGGACTGCAAGGTTCTGTTTCTTTGGGTTTATACATTTTCATATGGATTTTTTTTCCTGAGCAATGGCCTCATAGTAATTCCTTGTCCTTTGGCACAAACAGTTTGCTAATATCTGGAAGACCTTCTGGCTTCCTTCTATCATTAGCAGATTTTGATAATTGTGAAGGGCTGTGAGCCCTCAAGGCTAGAGCTTTCAGCACTCCCCTGGAGGTAGTCAGAGATAGCTTCCTCTGGGTCATGACGAGCTCCCAACACGCCTTGTTTCTTCGTRGTAATAGCCTGTACCCCGCTGGCTAATTGGTTTCCACCCCACCCCCTGTTTTCCCCATATAAACCCTTGCTTCTACCTCTGATGACAGGGAATTCTTGTCCCTGGCCTGCTGTTCACAGGGTGGTTGGACAATAATGGCTACCTCTGTGGAACTGCCACACAAGGCTCCTGTCTCTCTGTCCCCGAGTTTGCCTTGGGTGTTTTCACAAGGAGCTGAGTCACAAGAGCTGGAATCACTCGTAGCTGAGAGATTGCTACACCTGCTGAAATCACCTGTCGCCTAGGAAGGCTTGCCAGTGCCCCTGGAAGAGTTGTTCTCTGCGGGACGCTCTCTAGGAAGGTCGTGGCATACCGGTGCTGGTCAGCACCGGACCCTTCTTGCGATAGATAATCCTTGGTAATTATTTGTTGCGACTGTTAGCTTGATTCCCCTAACACAGTGTACAAATAGACATCCACAACCAACTTTTTAACCTATGGTAGCCAAGTCTGACTTTCCAACTGGTTCTGTACAAAACTAAGCCCTGCATTTGCTCCCGATGAACACAATTTGTGCTGTCTGCTGGGTTGGTTTTAATGTTTTGGTTTTCCTCAGCCTCTAATAATGCAGACCTAAAAACATCTATGCCTCTACCCATTGCCTTGCAATCAACTGAGAAATCAGAGAAGCCTTTTGACTGAACTGGCTTAGTTGCTTCCCATCCTGACTTTAACCTTAGGCAAGGAGTTTCTGTTTCAGGTGTCATCACACATGGGAATATATAATTACTCCTTCCTTCTTCTGAATGAAAGGTACTTACCAGACTTGTGTGACTAATGGATATTGTTGTGGAGCAAGCATAAAAATCAGATTTGAAATTGTTTGGATTTACTCCACGTTAAATGTATCATTCTTACTGGGAACAAAATGGTAGTTTTGGAATGACACTTGTTTTAATTCAAAAAATCATTAAAACTATTCACTTAACTCAAACCAGTTGTAATTCTTTCAAGATTTGCCTTTCCTTGTGTAATTTCTGATCTCTAAAAATGCCTTCTACCTTTAGTGTTCAGTATATCCATTTACTTTAATAGTGCTGGTAAATTAGTGGCAGCCTTTCTTATGAATACTAAAAACAGAATTTTGGGGATCATAGCTTAAAAGTATATTTTTCCATCTGACATTAATTTTCAAACCCATTTTTTCGAGAGGGATTTATTTTCTGATTCTTCCTTTCTGTGGTTGCTCTCCCCAAATACAGAGAAAGCACTTCATCTAAATGTGAAGGTCCTCATGTTTTCCTTTACTTGAATTTGTCTACTTACATTAATGGCTTATCTTCTCTTACCACATGCTTAGATTTCTAAACTCTGTCCGATATCAAATGACTGTAGTCATTTTTGAATCATTGTTAATTTCTGCCCCAATCCTCGACCTATTACTCTTTCACATATGTACTTGGTAATGTTCATCATAATCCTCTTACCCATTTGCCCAGCCTTACTAGCATGGATTCCTTTTTTTGATGTTCTTGCTCTTTCTGAAGTTCTTGAAATTTGCTTCTTGGAATATAGCTGTTTGCATTTTGAAAAATAGATTCTTTCATGTTATGCCAAGAAAACTGTGATCATTTGGACTAGTTCTTCAGAAAGGTGGATTCTCCCATGCTTGAAATCTTTGATTTCACGACCATAACATTGTAGCATCTGTAACCTTGAAGTTTTATGCTAGTTTTGACTCAAAATCAGAAAAAAACATGCAGGTGGAGAATCCACATCCACTGCTCTTTCACAGATTTGCCAGCAAAGATGTGAGGTTTAGATATTTTAGTAGACTAGACTAGACAGTCACTCATACGCTTAAGGCCTATGATGATACAGTTATGTTTGCTGTTTTCTGTTGATGGTCTCTCAGTGGAGCCTTGAAGCTTTTCTGATTTGCAGGTGAACTGCTTGCATTTTGCTTTTTAAAGCTTTGCATTGTTTCTATTTTTGTAAATGGTATAGTGATATTCTCTGAAGATGTGATCTGGTACCTTTATTATGCACTCAGCAAGACAGGCTTTCTGTGACTTTGCATGCTAAATTCTGTATAATCTTAATGTACTCTATAAACAACTCATAATCTAAAAAGGATTGAGATGTATAACGTTGATGTATAATTCATGCACTCATTTATGGAGGGTGCAATATGCACATGCTAGCAGTTTCCTCTGGGGCCTGCAAACTGAACGGAAAATTGTTTTGACTTATGTTCAATATAGTGTATAGTTTAGTAATTTTCCGAGATAAATCTTAATTGTCAGAGGAAGAGGTGAATTACTATCTAAAGTAGAAAGTAGGACAAGAAATTCTATGTCATGTCAAAGTCATTAGTCCAATCAGAATACAAACAAAGAAGAGGAACCATGGAAGTGCTAACCTTGTCAATCATAAAGGAGAACAACCTCAAAACCTGAGATTAATCTCACAGAGACTATTTAAATGTTATCAGTGTCTTCTTTTATCAAGTGTTTTCAACTCGTAAGAGTGGTGTCTGACAAAATATATCAGGGACTCTAATGTATGGTTGGTTGGGAATAAGAGAATAAAATCATTATGTATTGAAATCATATTCACTTAGTGTTCAAATTCATAAGACTAATGGGAAAAGCAGATACCAGTCCTATTCTAGACCTTATATTGTATTTTTCCCAGGCTTTTTAGCAAGGAGGATATCTACACTTACCCATATTTGATTAACCACATCTTGTGATTTTAAAAGTACATTAGGAATGCAACAGAGTGTTAACAGGAAGAACCAACAGTATTGTTGTGGGAACTCCACTTGCAAATGTTTGGGGAACTTTTTATTTCTGTTCTTGTTATTTGTGTTGGTTTCATTTTTGTTTTGTTTTGGTTTTTGTTTTGTTTTGTGTTTTTTTATTTGAGTGTGTTGATTTTCGTCAATGTTTTGGGTTTTTTTAATTTGTAATTTCCCCTCTGAAAAGGCTTTCCTATTCTTGACTTTTTTTCCTTTCTTATTTAAGTTTTCATACTTTTTTTTTCCTTGTCCCCTTCCTGTCTTTCCTATCCACTGTAGCTACATTACCTTGAAATTCCCTTGTCTATGTAGCATTATCTCTTTTAGGTCAGGCATGACCTTTCCTACCTTTCTTCCCATTGCGTAGTGTTTGTAACAATTTAGAAATGCTTTACTAATTTTCACCATGATTCACATCTTATCCATCCATGTTAAAGTCAGTTATTAGGGTATGACAAAGGTTTACACTGTAACATTGTTCTGTAGGTATTACATCAGCCCCATGTGGGCAGATATCTTGTTCTGTAGCTGAGGACCCTGGGACAGGAATCTCATTCCTTCAGCCAGCAGCAGAGACCGGTTGGATCTGGTCTTGGCATGCAGCTCTCCCTCACTGAACTATTAGTGTTTATTCCTTTAGACTGGGCCGTGTACTGGTCAGAACAGAGGTTATGTACATTTGCAAGTGGCTCCTGTAGCTTTAGCAGGGAGCATGCGGTGGCACTAACAGCCCTGGAAATTACAAAATTGGTTTCAAGCTGCCTTCAAGAAATAGAGGAGTTGTAGTTATAAACTGCCCTTCCAGCCCTGCCTGGCTACATGGAAGAAAACTACAATGAATTTTTCAGAGATCTCTTTGTCTGTTAAGCATAGAACATTATGAGAAGATCTGTGAACATACCTGAAGTGAATTTTGACATTTCTAACAACTCCAAAGCAGGAGAGTAACTGGGCCCCAAAGGTCAGCTCTGAAATGAGCAGTCTGGCTTGGGAAGGCTTGGGGACACCAGACTCCTCTTGTGTGTGCTTGGTTGGGCTGGTGCTAATGTCAGGCGCATCAGCCAGGTTTCCTACACTGCAATGGAGTGCAAAAGAGTATATCTCAGTGCTTTGGAGACATGTGTCTGGGAAGTTTCGTTCCAGTTTTGCTTCTCTTGTCATTATTGGGCATGTGAGTTTAACCACTGCAATGAGCAAAATCATGATGCTTGAGAACTAAGATCCCCTTTGTACACACCTCTACAGGACTTCTTTTGACCATGGGCTTTCTTTCTCCTGCTCATGACAGCATTGGCAGCATAAGACTAGTATTAGATAAATACATTAGTGTGGTGCATTAATTTTAATGAGATGGTCAATTTAGGGCAGCATATGTCTACCATAATTTGGATGGATTTGGAGTTCTGAACATCTTTGTTGGAGTTCTGTCTGAGGCAGCTACCGTGCCCATGTTAGTCATACACATCTGGGCTAAAGCCAAAGCTGTGCTGACTCATGTCCAGCTATGTCAGCTCTTCAAGAGCTGTATCCTATGTGCTTCTGCCACTGGGTTAAGCATGAGGGGAGTGAATGCAAATCTCCCTGCACCTGTCAAAGCAGGCACAGCCTAAGTGAGCTCTCAGTTGGACTAACTGTCCTTTACAAACATATTTTGACACTGGTCCACAAGCCCTGTTTTCCTCTGAAGGGGAGCATCTGAGCATCTGAGTACGCTCTCTTTTGCATAAAGAAACAGTGGATGGTAAAAAAAAGCTATTTCATAGCTGTAGACACCTTAAAACTATATAATTCTGTGAACATAAGTTCAGCCCCTGTCCCATGAAGTAAAAAGTTCCTGTGTAAGCTAACGCACAGCACAGAAATAAAATAGGAACAGGGCGCACAAGCTGGCAATGAGCATAATTGACAATGGTGTGACTGCCAGCCAAACCTGCTGCCTGCCCAGGTTCTGTGGGCATTGCTGTGGAGCAGTTTTAGGAGGTTTTAGAAAACTTTGCAGACTTTTATATTGGCATGCATTTGTCAAATGTTCAGCGGATTTTTGAAGACTTGGCAGATTTTTATACTGCAATCCACTTGTATATGAAGGAGGCATGGGAACAACAACAACAACAAAAATGCTACAAAAACCCGAGACGTAGCTGCACAAAAACTGCTTATGAAGTTAAGAAAGGGAGGGAAGTAAACCTCAGGCACAGTGGTAGAGCGGAGGGGTTCGAGAGTTTAGCATAAAAAAGAATGCTAAAAAGGGGAAGAACAGGTATTAAATCATCACTTATCTGCTTCTGCCACAAATTCTGCAGGTATCCTGGAGACAGTTTTGTGCCCTATGGCATGGCAGTGGGGGAGTGGGCAGGTGGTGAAGGGCTGCATTTCTTCCCTCTCCTCCTCTTCCTCCTCCTCTCTGCTCTCCATAGCAAAGGCTCAATCATCTCTAGGCTCTGCTCCCACCATGACTTTGCTTTTTTCACCCCACAGAGCCAGTATGACAGCCCCATCCCCTGGGAAGGCTTTGGCAATGTATTTTCSCACTGTTTGCAGCTCCATCTCCAACTGCAGTTGTCAGACGCTCTCTTGCCCCTTTTGTGATCCCTCGCACATCCCTGCAGAGTGCTACGAAATACTGTCAAGCAGAATAGCACTTTATACCCACTTTACCCAGATGTAGTGACTGTGCAGAAGTCAGTGAAGTCCACAGAAACAGAGAACAAGTACACAGTGTTCTGAAAAGTAATTAGTCACTGTATGTGAAATACCAGTGAAGCCTTAAAGGGAGAAATTGCTAAATGAATCAGTCTTGAAAAAGTACATCCATTTAATCAAGTGAATTTAAAAATCAATCTGRTTCATCTGGCGCAAATCTGTAATGTAGGTTTCTGTCAATTCTTTTAACCCTTGCATATATCAGTTTTGCTTGTGTCAGTAACTTAGTGATGGTGAGCAGATATACTAAGAGGCTTAATACCCGTGAATTAGGTGCTCCAGTGCCCGAATTCTAAGTGCTTGGAGTAATTTGCAATCATATATTAAAACATCCAAGCTCCTTGTGCAGATAATGGGAAGACTCAAGTACCTGAGAGGGGGTTTGAACCAGCCCTTGTGCAACAGGAATCTCCTCTTAGTGATGGGGAATGTTAAGTACAGAGTTATGTCTGAACGTTTGCTCCCTTTTGGAGTTTTAATGTCTAGCCTGAAAAAAAAGGTTGTGAACCCGTGTCAAGGGCTCCAACCCATTTTTGGATGTATGCAAACACACATAATTTTAGAAGCCTTGCCTTACGCCTGGTTCTGCCTCCCGCTTTCTGCATAACAGCTGAGCAGATGCAGTAGTTGCCCAGAGAAGGGGAGCAAGCCCAAGCCACCAGCTTTCTTAGCCTGGAAAACTGCACTGGTTACTTACTGCCTGTTTCATCAGGGGAGGCACTACCCACCCCTTCTGCAGATGTGGGATACCAGGGAGCAAGGAACACAGTCCTCACGTGTTTGTAGAGCAGATAGCTGAGAGTCTAGAGTGGTAACATAGGGGTGGGGTGTTTCCCCAGAACAAGAAAATTCTTGTTCTGTAGCAAAGTCACATGGTTTTAGCTAGTGAATGCAAACCAACATGCAACACATCAAGTTTTCAGGGAACAGGACAGCTGGTTGGAGGCACCTGCCTCTCCCAATGTACTGCACTGATGCCTCTGTGCCTTATCCTGGGCTCCCTTTAGATGCAAGGAGGGTTAAGGACTCATTTTAACATGGCCACAAGTTTATGTAGACTGAGGTCTGAGGCCTTGCATATGCAGATATTTGGAGCTGCCCTTTTTTTACACCTCCTCCATGTTCATTTTGTGTTTTCATATGTAAGGTAAAACCCTGCTTCTGCTTTCAAGTGGCAAAGGGAGGATGTGCAGAGGAGGAAAGGAAGGGTGGATTGCTGAAACACGGCTCAGGATTGCCACTACCTGAGCCCTAGTGCTTCATGTATGTGTTTGAAGCAGTGTCGTCTAGGGAAGAAGCAGGACTGAAGGGAAAAAAGAGCAAGGTCAACCTCATACTGCACCAAGCAGATCAGCAGAATTTTTGTATGAGAATGGATGAGACATTTGAATGCCAAGTGGAGAGGTTTATAGAATAAATAGTGAGGCATTGTTTTGCCTTTGAAGATTATTGTAAGCATATGCTATTTGACCTCAACAAAGCAATCCTAATGCTGTTTTCATCAAGCTTGTGGAGAGTTTTGCTTAGAGACCTCTTGGGGAGTGCTGGGTTAGGCTGATGTCTAATTGAGTTACCTGAGTCTAATTCTGTTGTTGTAATTGCCTGGGGGAAGTAGAAAGGGCTGGTTACCAATTAAGATTTTAATGTTATTAATTTAAGAGAGTTTGAAGGGCATATGTAGTCTAAGGAATCTATTTAATTGATAGGAAAACAAAATAAATATCTTCTTGCCTCAAATTCTGTGTTCTCTCTCCAGGGAATTCAGTTTTCTATTTTTACTTTTAAAAGGTCGGGTCTTTGCAGCCTGCGGGAGGGCTGGCATAGTCATGTCATGAGAAGCTGAAATCCAATCTGCAGCTCTGACTTTCCACAATGAGGGGCTGGGCGATGAATGGGGAGACACCCTCTTCGGCAGAACAGCTGTAATTCATGTAACAKCTTGGTGTGACATCAGTGTTTAGATCTCTCAAAATCTAACTGCTGTCTTCCAATACAGAGACTAACAGATTAAGAAAACAACTTAGCAGAAAGGAACAATAAGGACTGAAAGATTGCTTTTAGCTTCACAGCTCTTTATCGAGGAGAGACAAACCCTCTYCTAGAAATCACAAGGGAAATGTTATGTAAAATTTTTGCTACAAAGACCCCATCCAGTTCGTCTTTGTGAATTTCAGCTCACAACTGACCGGAAGTACAGAGTACTACATAGGTTCAAGGAGGACTACTAAAATGTGGCAACCCTCCTTTTGCAGATGAAGATTATTAAGTCTTCAGGACTGAATGGTTGCTCCAGATGTTTGTGATAATACAAAAAAATAACCAACAAAACAACAACACAAATATTGAGTAAATTCCTTTTTTATTCCTAATTCCTTTTTTTTCCCTAATTTTTTAAATAAGGGAGAGGATGGAAACTGTTACCTCTGAAGTTATATAAACTGCAGCCAAAACTTAATCCTGTGGTATATTTAGGATTTGTGTTTGTCAGCCGTAAACAGCTCCTGTATGGGCAGTGTATTCACTGAGCCTAGTGATTCTTATGCTACTGAAGTGACAAGTGCTGAGGCTTGTTTTAGTAAGGTAGCAAAATTGCAATTTATAATAGAAGCTGCAGAGTTCAATTTCCCAGAGTTTGACATAGGGCAGGTCTGTCTTTGTGATCCAGAGGGACTGTGCTTGTATGACCTAGAGGGCAGACCATTGTCTACCCGTCTTCAAGAATGAGGCACTGGTATCAAAGCAGAGCTCTGTGTCCTTAATGGGCTCTTTGAAGCCACAGCAGGAGAGAAGGTGAAGTACTGCAGCTCCTTCCCTCCTTCTGAAGAAAAGCCAGCACAGCACGGCTCTCTAGAAGTTACATGTATAAAAGTAAAGAAACTAAATATGATTTTATGGAATATGCAGCTCTTGGGGAGTTTCTGTTTCTGTTGAGTTACCTTATTTGTCACTGAAACTTTGATCGTAAAGCCCCACTCTGCTTTTGATAACACTTCTCTGGTCTGCAAGTGGAGAAACCTTCTGTTGCCTTCTATACCACTGCAGTCACTTGTACAAACAGAAAGCGATAGCTCTGTTGGTACCTTCATGATATTCAGGTAAATGAATACACAATGTGAAAAAAAAACTAACAAAAAGTTAATTTGACTCTACAGTGAATAAAGATTGGCTGATGCTTTAGCTACCCCATTTGTTAAGAAACTCATGTAGCCTATTTTCATACTGTTTTCATAGTTTCATTCTGCAGGGACAGCAGCTAAGTTAGGTAGTAGGAGTGGTTGCCAAAACGGAGATTAACTGAATATTGCAAAATATTGCAAAATATTCAGGAATACTGAATTCCTGTCTTCACATGGATAAATTTATTGTCTGATTTACATCAGTGCAATGAAGTTAAAAAAAAAAAAGCCCAACAAGGCAACATGACTAATCTATTGAAATAGTTCTTTTTTAATATCAACTACTGGTAGCAAACTACTTACTAATGAGGTTCAGGATGTGAATTATTGTTGAAATGAATCCTTGAATAGTTTTGTATAATGTGTTGAAGAAAATTGCAATCTGTTTGCAACATAYTTCAAAGCAGAAAGAGATTAAATTAATTTCACGTTATATTTCTTTTGAAAAAGCCCCTGGCCCTAGTAAGCATTTCCTACTGGCCTTTTATTTTTGCTTCCTGATAAGGGAAGACCTACCTAAAATAGAAATTAACTAAGCAACTACAGTGAATATTCTAGTAAGTACTGCGATAGAAATATGTGTTCTTTCCTGTGAGAAACAGGTACCAAAACATTACCATTAAGGATTTCTGTTCTTTAGTGTAACTTTGCTCTAATATATATTCAAAGATAAATGAGGCACTGATAATCCTGTTACAAATTATAATTTTCTGTGTATTTTTAGTTTGATCTTTACTCACTTATTGCCATTTATTACCTAGTAGTTAAATTAGTAGAACTTGTTTTCAGAACAGTGAAGAAAAAAACCACTATTCTGTTTTCTCTCTGGTCATGTTTCAGCCTTGCAAGTTCAAAAGAACCCCTTGGGTTATATTTATGCCTGCAGACTTTATGCTGGATGAGATAAAGTTTGCTTGTGCTACAGTGGTGCAATCTCTATCAAGGTCTGAAGAATAGCTCCTGGCTTGACTTGCAACCAGACTTGTAAAGCTATGCTTTCAGTTAACAGCCAAGGCACCAAAGTGCCTTTGGGAATTCCAGTAGCTGCCCACTGAGCACTCAAAGTTTACTTAGAATATTGTGAAATGTATATGCCAAAAAATTACATAATATTGGTATGCTTTTATAGCTTTGTACATAGCTGATTAATTGGGATACTGTATTTCAGACTGGCACTGCTAATGTTAATAGTGATGGAGCACAGACATATGATAATGAAACATTTACGTGCTCTGAAGGTGGCCGGTAAGAGTTGAAATCAGTGTCTTTGTGGAAGTCACTTTCATTTTAGTGTCCGTGTTTCTTGAACATGCATGAGTTGCCTCGGAAAAGATACACAAGAGCCAGTGCACACAAGTATGGATGGACGCGCCTAAATCTTCCAGTTAAAAAAAATTACCATTTTTTGCATTAATCTTTGACTTGGGGAACTCATATCAGTTATTTCTGTTATGGCAAGAGTTCCTGTGTCTCCAAGCTACGTGGCAGGGGAAGAGGAAGGTTGAGGCATGAGCCTGCCTCAGTCACAATTCTGAGTTACTGTTTGTCTTCATTTGTCATTGCTCGAGGAGCTGTAGGTGGCACCCGTACTGCCTGACAGGGCTGTGCTGGGGCAGGGGCTGCAGCACGGCCGCTCCTCCCCCAGCACCCCGGGAGCTACCACTTCCTCCTTGCTTCAACTTGGGGCGATGCCCAGCGGTGAGTGGAGGTGACTGGACTCCAACAGGACTCCCAGGACTGCAGGAGCTCCTGCTGGTGGGAGCAGGCCCTGTGCAAACACTCCCTGTTGGAAGACTCCAGTGTGGCAGCTGTCAGAGAAGGTGACGGGAGATGGCCAGAGCTAAGGATTAAGAGAAGGTGAGGAAAACCAACATCCTCAACGCAGGAGTGGGGTTGGGATGTGGGGAAGCGTGACCAGACATGTGTGCACCTACTCAGTCAGGAGGGCTGCTGCCGTTAACTGTATAAGATCTTTTGGCTGATGTCTTGGTTCGGGGTCATTTCATGCATTTTCATTTGGCATTAGAAATCGTTAAGGCACCTTGACCAGTAAACTGCAGCCTGACTTTGCCCACCTGTAGACCATCTGGGCATCAACTGCAGGGACATTAACAGAGCAAGAAATCCAGCTCATGACCCAGAATCTAAAAGAGAGGGATTGTGTTATCTGTCTTTTTGTGAATTCAGTACCCCAGAGCTCCAGCTTTCTTCTGTTTAAATAACAGCAGCTGTTTCAATGCAGAAAGCTATTCAAATTGCTTATACCTTTTTTATCCTTCACTATTCAAGACTGAATGTGAAGTAACCCCACTCTAATTATTCGGTAATGTTTTGTTTGTTTGTTTTCTTTCAGTACTTCCAGTTGTGCACTGAAAGCAAAAACTACTTGTAATTTTCTCTTGCTTTTTAAATTTGTTATTTGCTCTTATAGATTATTCTGTAAACTCARATTGGTTTTTTGTTTTAATTGGGTCTTATCTGCGTTCTGCCCTGGCCAATTTTCAGCCTACCACCTAAATTGCTTGGTGCCCTAATAAGAATGACTCATTGATAAAAGGCGGTATAACATTTATTTTACACCTCAGATTCCCCTCAGTTTGTGTAGAAAATTAATTCTAGAATTAACATATTTTATATCTGATCTAGCAGCCACCAGTTTGCCAGAATGTCTTGCTAGCTAAAAGTAACTGGGAGAAGACTATTCARTCAGACTCTCCCTTCAAACATTTATTTTTTTTTATCCATCATCCATCTAACAGTAAACTTTTCTGAAATCAGTTTTTGGAATTCTGATGCTTTTCTCAAGCTTGATTTGAACTTGCCTGGTTTACAGTCTAGCTTGGTTTTGTTGGTATAGAAATCTGAAGTTGCTGGAGTTTAATAGTTCTGTTTTCTCAGTAATTAATAAACAACTGTTGACATACCTCTTCAGCTCAGGCCTCTCCCACTCCTGGATTTGTGTTGTTGGTTTTTAACGCACTTAAGTAACATCGTATATTTTATTGAAACTAAATGTTGTACCATGGGTAATAAGCACTTTGAATACTCCATTCCAGTGATAATCTGCTGATCCTTGTTCTAAAAAGGACATACCCTTGTATCTAACTTCTCCCAGCTCATAAGAAACAGTACAGTGAAACTCAAAAGAGTTACATCAAAGTTTTTGTGTATGAATATATAAAAATATTATACTTTTCACTCCATAAAAATATAAAAATATTATACTATTAACTTACATAAAAATTATCCAGAGATAATTTGTGTGTGACACATAAGAGACAAGGTGTTAGAACAGTAAAATCATTGTTTATATGTTTTCAGATGATCATCGCAGAAATCTTGTGAAAGAATTTGGGGGTTTTTTGTATTTTGCAAATGAAGTAAATTTATAAGTTTACCTCAAAGTGAAAGTTAAAAATTATATCTTTATGGGAACAGAGGAATTGTGAGGTGAGTTATACCGTGTTGGCTCTCGAGTGGTGGCTTAGCTGTTCTGTTTGGCTACCTCCAGCTCGGTTGGGTTATCTCCATATGGACTATGGGTGTAGGGGGTCCGGTTTAGAAAGGTGTCAGGCTTCAGAGCCCTCTGGTAGCAGCCAGCTGAAGCACGGAGCCGATTAAGCCATTCTGGTACCTCCTTGGTGAGGAGAAACACCTGCTTCCCAGAGGCACTCCTGTTCTTCTGCGTGTGAAGGGCCCCCTGCAGCAGCGTCCTTCTGTCCTTTGCATCCAGCTGTGCTGCACGAAGCAGCAACCGGCTCTGCAGTCAGTGTGCTCGGAATGCAAAAGGGGCTTGGGGGGCCATACTGAAATCTGTCCTAGTCTGCTTTCCAGCAGTTCTGCTCTAACAGGGAAGACAGTCAATGTTGCATGTCATTTCTTCTTCCTTACAGATCCAACTAGGTGGGACCGACGTGAGCCTTCACTGAGTCTTTCAGTCAATGGAAATCTGCATGTGAAGTCTGTCTCTTTTGTGTCAGCCATTATCCCGTGGTAATGATCAGCTATCTTTCCTTGCATTATCTTCCCTTGCTTACTTGTAGGTGTCATGGTCTCTTTTTCTCACTTGTGTTTCACTTGTTAAACTGTCAGAAAAGGCTAGTGGTTTCATAGTGTTGAAGCTGCAGTCAGGTTTTTATAGAATTGGTTTTTATTGCGCTTTTTTTTTATGAACTGTTAAAAATTGTAATGTGTTTTTTCTATTTCCATTGCAGTATAAAAATTAATAGGTGGCAGCATGGCTGCATTCTTCCACAACCTGGTTAGGAAACACGAAAAAAATGAAAATTTTACCGTAGTTACTTGTTCATGAAAACTAATCTCTAGTAGAAGAGTAAGAAATATACATATAACTTACTTATCAGTATTATCAGCACTGAATATTCATAACTAAGAATATATACATCTTCAAATTGGTGCACACAATATACTTAACAAAAGGTTTTTTCCTGTTTGTATATCCCTACAGTAACAAAACAAAAAGCAGAAAGTGTCGTTATCAATGACCTGTAACCAAGTAAAAAGGTTAAACTTGTGTGGTCCAGGAACAGGATTTAAAAGGAGACCCCATTTTATAGTGCTGATACAGAAGAAACGTGTATCCATTTTTCTTTGGCAGCACACTATGTAGATTCATTATAAATTTTTGAAACAACACTGTGTTATCAAACAACCTTAAAACTGAGGATATATATAAAGCCTATATATAGACTATAATAGCAACCACTTTAATAGAATATAAATGTCATATATGATGTCATCACTGTACACAAAGCCAACCATCCTATAAACCAGTGTAACACATCAGGGTGTTACATCTGTATATTTTACAGGAATTTTCATATGCAAGCTTAAATTAAAATAACTTGTCTTTCTATAATTAGTATGTCAAAATGTGTGAGAAACTGCAGTGCAATTCTAAGAGTAGAATTTCAAATGTTATTTTAAATTTCTGTCACTTTTCTGAGAAAAAGTATTTCATGTAAATGTTCCTTTCCAACTTCCCCCCACCCGTTTTCCCATATTTTTTAACTTATTTTTTGCATTATGGTGGATTTTGTGCAAGTATGGGTTCTTTTCCAAATAATATAGGTAATTTGCATATTTTCAACTTACAGTGAAGAATGTGAGTTTCTTTCTGCTGATGTTTTCTTCATGTTTTGTTGCAAGTACTTGAAAGACACATTATTGTTTTAATGCCCTGAACTGGCAGAAGCATTGATCAGATGATGAGAAACAGTAGATCATATTTCTCCTCCCAGTTCAACCCAATTATAAAACTTCTTGTTATACCATAGTAAAAGTGCGGTCCTCCCTTTGAGGGAGATTAGATGTGGTGTTGCTTTGGTTGATAGTGACCTCGACATTGCAAGAAACTTTGTGACCCACGGGAAAAAGGTGGTTTTACCCCAGTCAGCGTTGGAGCTGTGGAGGGGATTTTTCCTAGCCTGTACTTCTAAATCCCCTTTTCAGGCAGTTGTACTAAGGAGCTAAAACTCATTATGCAGAACCTTGCTGTTGAGAATAAGGTATGTCATGCCAATGCATCAGAGGATGAAGCTATTTGAATAGCTTAGGTTTCACCTATTTCTCACCATTCAGAGCTTGCAAAGAAGCCAGTTGCTTTGACCAGACCTGTATTTCTGCTCAGGACATCGGAAAAGTCCTCCTCAGCCTGAGGCTTCTCCTCTTTCTACTTTTCAGCTTTAGCTGTTATAACACCTTGTTTCATACCTCTGACAAGAAACAGGGTGGCATGTAACTCTCTGGTGTTTTAGTCCCAGCCTTGATTGTGCTGAGCTTAGAGGAGCTGTCCGGATCCAGGAAGTGACTCAAGGCAGGTGCCTCATGCGCTCTGCCCCTGCCCTAACAGCACCGGGCCCCTGCTTGCACCAGGCTTGGGTTTTGAGGGCTCCTGTGGATTTGCAGGTTTTATGGAGTGCATATGCAATGTTTGCTCCTTTGCTTGTCCAGTTTCCTTCCACTACTGTTGGCCCTGTGGTCTTAAGGAGGACTATTTCTGGGCTATTTACTTAATTGTTGGTAATGGCAAGATTAGATTAGATTAGATAAAATTAGATCCTTCTAATCAGGGTTATAAACTGGTAAGTTTGACTAATTATTGTATCTCACTCAACATTGCTTACTTTTCAAGTGTGCAACTAGAAGTTACAACAAAAAGTATTGTTTAACTGAAAAAATCAGTCGAATTTTCTTTTTAAAAAAGCAGAAGTCATTAATGTGAGTAAAGTAACAGCTGTTGGCAGTTTACTGTGGTATTTATCATTACAAATAAGTAGAACACTTTCTCCCCTGCCACCTTTTAGCAAATTTCAGCTATCACCCATCTTTCTCGAGCATATAATGCTTAATGCATGCTTAGTACAAAATCAGTGTAGCTTTTAGTATTGAAGCAATGGGAAAAAACCTGCCCTATTTAACAGCTGTCCTGTGGATATTAATTTTCCTGTGCACTGAATGAAGAGGCACTCCCTCACTGCTTTTCACATCATTCTCTGTTTCTTATTGAATTGCTTCTGTGCAGTGAGCCTCATAAGGATTGAACAAAGTTTAAATATCAATTKCATCTAAAAAGTATATAAAGTATTTGAATAAAAGCAAAAAAAGTAAATGGAAATAAATACAAGATACAATATTTCTGGAAGGAATTTTTTGAAAGAATCTATTTTTGTATTGAAGATTACAGTGCAGTTTTAGCTAATTTTACTCACACATCTTTTCTATATCCTTTTTTAAATACAGCAACTGTGGTTGTGTGTAACGGTGTTAATTCTCCCCTTATTCCTGTGAATCTCAAGCCTACAGACTTTATTTGGCTTTTATCCATTTTTTGGTATTCTGGAACTTCTTCGGTGCAAGTTCTCATATGAAAGGTTCTGCTTCAGCCCCTGGGGACTGCAACACAATATTGGATGTGGAGGCAGTGGAGACCTGACATAGCCTGTTCTTTGATCTGCTGGAACTTCTATTGACTTCTCACCTTCTCCTGCCTGACAAACTACTGGGGATAGAGAAGAAACACTGAAACAGAGATCTGAAAGCAGGGATTTATAGTGCTCCAAACTCAAACATGCAGAAGTACAGGGATACACCATTTATTAAAAGTAGTGATTGTACTAAATAAAAAAAAAAAAACACCCAAAAGAACCCCAGAGTTTCAGGAAAATAAAAGAAAAGGCTAAGTAATCCATCAAGGGGGAAACCTGTTAAACTGAGTCTGTGCTCATCCTACGTTGCTGCAAACAGCAGATATCTTTGAAAACAGCTACAGAATTGCTTGCTTGTCTTGCTAGAAGCCTTGTGCTCATACATCTTGTTGTAGCATGTGAATTCCAATAAAATTGTTGGGTTTCAATTGATTTTTTTACACTGTTATGTCTTGCTTTGCAAATAAATTAAACAAAATAGCTGGGATTTTAAGAAGTGCACATCTCTCTGCAAGAAACTAGAGCAGAAGATCCTTGTAGTAACTGACTTGTTGGGACTAATTCAAATATTCAGTGGTTCTAATGTCTTCTGCCTTACTTCACCAAAACCTGAGTACAACAGTTGTCAGTTGTCAAGAGGAGCTACTCATTTTCCCAGGGTATTGTTTTTGGGTAAGGTAGGGACCCAGGAAGGTGAGAGGCARGAAAGATGCTTATATTGGAATTTCATAGCTGAGTTTCAGAAGCAGGGGTTTACAGGGGTGGCTTCTGTGAGAGGCTGCCAGAAGCTCTCCCTATGTCCGATAGAGCCAACGCCACCTGGCTCCAAGAAAGACCCGTCATTGGCCAAGGCTGAGCCCATCAGCGCTGGTGGTAGTGCCTCTGGGATAACGTGTTTAAGGTGGCAAAAAGCCTGCCTAAGCAGCAATTGCGCCAGAGCAGAGATTCCCCTGTGGTCTGTGGGAAAGACCCTGGTGAGTCAGGCTGTCACCCTGCAGTCCATGGAGATCCACGATGGCACAGAGATCCACCTGCAGCCTGTGGAGCACCCCATGTCGGGGCAGAGGGATGCCTGAAGGAGGCTGTGGGTCCATGGGAAACCCCTGCTGGAGCAGGCTCCTGGCAGGACTTGTGATGCTGTGGGGGACCCTGCTGAACCAGTCTGTTCCTGAAGGATGGCACCCCACTGAAGGACCCATGCTGGAGAAGTTTGTGAGGAAGTGCAGCCTGTGGAAAGGACTGACAGTGGAAAAGTACATGGAGAACTGTCGCCCGTGGGAGGGATCCCACCCAAGCGCATGTGAAGCACAGGACAAGTGCTGCTCTAGCTCTTGTCAGGGGCCTTGCTACCCTGGGTTTGGTGACCTCTCCCTGGGCATGAATGCCTGTCCGGCAGCTGCTGCTGCTGGCCAAACCAAGGGTAATCCTGAGGAGAGGTGTAGGGAATGATTCAGTGTGTCTCTCTCAGACCTTCTTAACACCATGGTGCACCTGCACACCTTTCACCTCAGGATCCATGGCTGCAAAGTCCAGGCTCTGGGTACTGGTTTGGAAGGACATCCAAGGCAGCACAGCTGCTGCTAGGGTTGCCATATATCAGAGAAAAGGTAAGATTTCCTCTACTGCATGTTTTATTCCCATGTACTGCATGAAAACCATGTGGGACATAGCTTTCCCTGTGCTTTTGCAGTTGTATAAGGCATGTGGAAGAGGAGGTTTTATACATCTGGAGCTGGGTGGTCCTATGCTGCCCATACAGATATTTATTTTGTGCCCATGATTGATCTGTGTGCTGGCAGTAATGGCTCTTCCAACTTTTTATGGTAAATCACACAACCAATAGGGATTTCCACAGACTGAATATTATTATCAATGTCGCAAGACAGCAGCTATTTATTTGCTATCAATTCACTGCTCTGAGAGGTTGGAGAAAGGCAGCCATTGGTGTTCCAACTTGAAGTCATTCACCACAAGCTTTCCGTGTTTTTGAGAACCTCAAAATCCAATTTGTATCTAGGGGAAATTTGGATGTTTAGAGGCATCTGATCTTGGCAAGTCTTGGGTGGGATTTTCCAAATTCCTCTTACTTGAGATCAGACATGACACAAAGTGAGTATTTTAATCAGGCCAAGGCACCATGATATGAATGGAAGAAGGGACAGAGGTGATGTGGAAGAGCCAGCAGATTTTGCAGTAACTCAACTGTATTATTAATTAATTTCTCATTACTATATATAATTTTATTCTCTTTATTTCTGTATTTTTATTCCAGTTTCATATGATTCTCTGTGATTACTTCGGCTCCTCACAACCAGCTTTTGACCTGTTCAACCAGCATTAGCCACACCTCAGAACGCAATCAGTTTAATGATGTTTAAGGAGTTCCTATAAGGGACCAGCGCACAATATGTGTTGCTCACAAAGCCTTTTCCTCTTTGGGATGAGCAGAACAGTTCTCTTTGGCTCACATGGACACCCAGGGGCAGAAGATCCTCAGACTGCTGCTACCCATTCCCACCCCCGGCTCTCCACACCATGTCAAAGTGCGACAATTGAGAGATTTAAGAAGTACCAGAAAAAAGGTGAGGCTAATGCAATTCAATTGTGAGACACACACACACAAAAAGAATATATATATATATCTCAGAGAGCCATTAATTCTGGTGCTCATAAATGGTTTCATTTTCCCTTATAAAACATAACTTGCTTCATTTTTCATTGTCTTTCCCAGCTCCATGTGAAATCCACAGACAGTAATTGTTCCTCATTTCCTCCTGTCAAACAGGCGGCATACTGAACAATTAAGGGTTTTTGTTCATAATAAGCTACAATGTCTAAAAGAAGAGAAAGA
The DNA here is from genome assembly GCA_018881555.1 of Amblyornis subalaris. NCBI lineage: Eukaryota > Metazoa > Chordata > Aves > Passeriformes > Ptilonorhynchidae > Amblyornis > Amblyornis subalaris. The sequence goes on along the minus strand of JACAXG010000062.1, from coordinate 1,294,905 downwards.
AACTCCATTTTAAAATAATCTGGAAAATGAGAGGACAGTCTGCTGTCTCATAGAAACCGGGTCTTAATTTGTAATAAAGTAGAAGCCTTTTCTTCTTTAGGACTATGAAATAAATTTTACCACTCTCCGCTTTTGATTTTCAGCATTAGCAATTGCTGGGGGTGGTAATCTACTTTCTGTTGTCCCAGCCTGAGATGAACAGTGGTATATCATTATCTAAGAGGGTTTTTCTATTAGAAAATTTCTATTAGAAATCCTGTCCTCAACGAATACAACTCTCTCTCAATGAAGCCATACTCAGTAGTGCCCCAGTTCAGACTGCCTGCGCTGTGTGCCACTCCAAAACCAATTACAAAGTTGTTATCAGGAGACCGACTGTGAAAAAACCCTGCACATGTACTGGTGATTCTCTGCACCTCAGTTCACTTTGTAGGGCTGGCTGCTTCAAAACCAGCCCACACAAAAACTGAAAAACCAATTTTACTTATTATTCATTTACTTAAACAGCTGAACACAGTAGTAACAATTTAAATGAAATTATAATGTATGATATGTAGGACATAATATTCCTGATTAGTGAACAGATTAATCCAAAATATATTTTTCAACTCAGTTATGAACATTTGGAGACATGTTTTCCTCTCAATTTGAGCATGAAAAGGGGAAAAATTACTAAACTTGAAGTAACCTTGTATGAATGGCAGATGAGATGCAAGTGAAACATGTTGCAATAAATAAATACACAATTTGAGTTCTATAATTTTCCATTGCATTAATTTGTCTGAATATATTTAGAGCAGTGATTTAGACTGGAAATTAAGGCTGTTTATGGCAACTGCCGCATGTTGATGGAAATATCGTTTCATGTGCTGTAGTTTAAAACCATGTCATTGACTTTTTAAAACTGCTTCAAAGTTAAATGCACAAAATTACTTTAGCAAAATGTTTTGCCATACAATTAAAACATAAAAGATGGAAAGTTAAAGGTCTTGTGTATTTTATGCATAAAATTTAATTTTTCCAAGAGCAATTTAACTGACCTGGAATTACTTTTATAGAAAGAGGCTGTCAGATGTAATCAAAATATCTTAGCCGAATCTTGCTTTCTCACTGGCTTTCTCATTTTCTTTTCAGCTTTAAATTCTGCATTTATTAATATATGCACTAATTTATTTTTGGCATTTTAATTTTTCAAAGCCTAATTAAATCATCCTATGTTTATAGAATAAAAGCAGAGGTCTCAGGAAACTCTGTGGGAGATCTGATTTAATGTTTCATTCCTGGGAGAACATTCTGAAATTGCAGATTTTCCTTCATAGTGCCCACAGGTTGCTTCTGGGTAAGAGAATCCTTTGCCTGTGCACCTATATTTGGGCGACCTTTGTTCTACCAACTGGTTGCCCATTTCATCATGAGTGATCCCAAAACCATCCCAAAATCTTTACTTCTTGGACGGGAGAGTTAGTTTCAGTTTTATCCGCATCAAGGATGGATAACACATAAGTGAGTCAAACTTTTCCAATGTCCTGGGTGTCCAGAGGAATCAGTGGAAGCAAATGATCACTTCCTACCAGGAGACCTACCTCAAGAGCTGTTGCTTAGCCTCAGGAGAAGACAGACATGTTTAGCCTGCTCCTAGGGATGAGTAGTAGTGAGGAGGGAGAGGGAAGGCAGATAGCAGGGATGCTTGTTCCTGCAGTTCCCGGTGATGGAAACAAATAGACTGGAAATGTTACCCATGGTGGCAAGGGGAGGCTGGAATTGTCTTCAACTAAAAGAGCAAGAGGGTGGGTATTTGAGGCGAGAGAAGGAAACAGCACAGGCAGTGCGGGAAGAAAGCAAGTAATAGTAATAATAAGACACTCAAAATTAAACTTCAATAGTTGTAAAATTGAATGCTGTTCCTAAAGTAACAAGTAAGGCTTTGGCACAGTTAAAAATGTCGTTTCACAGGGAGAGAAGGGTAGAATGAAAGAAGTAAATTTCATTAAATACAAAGAGCGCTTTTATCCTGTATTTTCAATTGTTGACTCTGAAGGGGTGCTCAGAAGAAAATGAAAACCTGAATAACTATATGAAAGCTTCTTGAATACACATCTCTTCTTTCTAATTGAAAATCATGCATGGCAAAGCCTCTGGCCGACAGGCAATTCTTGGAGAAGTAGCCACTGAATCTGAGTGTCTCTGTTCTTGGTTGCCTCTTCTGATATGCCTTACAATGTGCAATAAAAATAAATAAATAAGGACTGATGACTGGCACGCAGATCCACAAGCTGCAATTGCATGACCATTACAGTGTTTGTAAAGACATTGTTTGAAATTGTTTTCATTATAATGAGCACTACAGTACTTAGAGAAATGTGGAGATTGCTGTAGGCAATTAACAAGTCTTCCACTATCAATATTCCAGCCAATTTAAGTTTAGCAGAGACATTATTTTTCATCCTAAAGATTTGCTCTTTTTTTTACAGTGGTAAGTTATCTGTATACTTCCCTCCTCTTTTTACACTGAAAGCCACTTAAAATTACTTGAACATGTTTAAAAGTGGTTTGATTATAGCAATAAGGAGAACTTAGATCAGTGCTTTCAAAATGCTTGGAAATGAATCATCACTTTCAAACAGATTAAACTCTCATATTCTACCTCCTACACTTAAACACTTACATAAAAAAATATTATACAATTCCTTCTATAACCTGCATTTTAAAAACATTTGGAGCTCTCATAAGGCATGATATTCCAATTGAAAGGTCATTGCAAAAGTTCGCTTTTGTTTAGATCTTCTTTCTCATCCTTAGATCTGAGTTTAGATCTTCCTTCTAATCTCTAGGATGTAAGTAATTAATGCTGACTTGTTTTTGTGTCAGTTTGTTTTGTGACTCTGTAGTTCTGTTCCCTTCCCGTAGTTGATCACTGAGTCACATCCTCTCTAATCCTTTGTTCTAATAACCAAACCAACTTTTTTTCTGGCATGATAACCTGGACTTCCCTAGTCATCCAAGCAGTTTCCTCTGCATCTACCTGGCTTAAAAGTGGTGATGCTGAGGACCCAGTGCCCACACATTCAGGAGGTTTCCATTTTGGACTTCACTTAGTCTCTTTCTATGAGCTGAATGCCCATTAGCAGTCAGGGCAATTTCAGTGTGGCTCTCGAGTCTATCTTCCAGTTTAATTTCTCCTCAATGAGTCAGGTCCATGTGCTCTTGACCACTCTGGTGTGAACCAAGGCATGGCTGGCAATGATCCACTTAAAAAACACCTGCCTTGTCCAGACTGCAATGCTGTTGTAGACGATACCTGATGGCCCCACAGGACTTTCTTAAGGAACTGAGATTTAGTACAGTGTCCTTTTCCAAAACTCTTCAGTCTGTGTACTGAGTCAAATGTGATAATTGGTTGTCACCCTCCACAGCTATCCATTATAATGAGCCATCAGGTTTTTTTATGGAGAAGAGAATTCAGAGATTGCCATAGACAATTAACAAATATGCTGCTTCTTACTACCTCAAATGTCTAGATGTTATATTTTTCTCACAGGATAAATCAATTAATAGAAAATCCATTTTTAATAGGAAACAATTTTAAAATGCAAGTACTAAAAGGAGCGATCATTTAGACACTTCAAATAAACGTGCTTCTCAGTTTTTGTTTTATCAGTTTCTTTGTTGTTTTTCTTTTTTTGGTTTTGTTTGGCTATTCCAAAATGACATGATTTTACTTGGATCTAAATGTGTTGAAAGGCACATTAACCAAGAGAGGGGAAAAAAAGGAGCTATATATAGTTTTACTGTCCCTTTAGGGAACCATTGCTTGAGCTTCATTAATATGCATTTTAGCACAATCTAATTTACTCATATGGCTGGCCCCAGGTGTTTGAAAAGGCAACCAGAGGAAAATCAGATCATACTAAAATTAGAGACAAGAAAATGCCTTCCCTTTTAGGTCCTTGAAAGGCACATATTAATTATAACCGGATGAATTTATGAAAACTAGTAGTATGAACAGCTCCAATAGTAATTATTTTTGAAAAATGATCTTTACTGGTAAGTGTATTCTGGTTGAAGTGCAGAGAAAATGTTCTGTTAAAGAAGATATGTATATACTTACTCCTCCAAACATTAAAATTTTAGTGCAGTATCCCTGTGACGTCCTTGAGATATATATTTAATCACTGAAAACCACAAAGAAAACCCTCATTTCATGTGTGAATAGTTTCAAATGGGACATTAGAATTTGATGGATTTGTCCATTTTTTCTAAGAATGCATCTCTGCTGGGTTACAAAAGGCCAAGGCCAGCAACACTGGGGAGCGAAAAGTGAAGAGGTGTGGGGAAAAAAGGTCAAGAAAACTATCTCTGTGTGGTCTTATTAAAAGCTTCATGCTTTCATGATGTCAATAGGAAGATTTGGCAAGCAAGTGTTCACAGCTGCTCTCTGAGCTGCTAACGGGATGTAGTAGTTCAATAAAGGGGCTTTATATATTAATTTCCTAAGTGTCATCTTGATTTGCAGCAGGAAGTGTAAGCAAAACAATGTCACACACATTAGCCCTGAAGGTGCCTTTGGAGCAACACTTGGCGGTTTGCCCTTGCCCGGGTGCTCTGAACTCTTCAACTGGGGAGGAGCTTGCCTAGGGAAGAGACTATTTCAGAATCAGTCTTTAGGGCTTGAACAGCCCGAATTACAGTGGTAGCAGGCTACTGAGGGATGCATATGTTATGAAAACACTTAGTCATCTCTAGTGAGATTGTGGTCTGAAATATGTGACCTTCCTATGATTCAGAAATAGTGAGACTCCAGCACAGAGGACAGTAACCACACGTGTACCAGCACAGGGGCCTGTGTGATCTGTGCTTGGAGAAACAGTGCTGACTAACAGAGCTGCTCCACCCTGCCATTCCCACACAGGAGACAGTCTACAAGGCTTCAGAGGAGCTCAGTTCTCTCCAGGCTTCATGTATCTCTCCACAGGGTGCTCTGAAGAGTTTTAATCCTCTAGACAGAAATTTGGTGAGAGATCCTGTTATTTCAGCTTGGAGACAAATTCGCTTATTTGTAAAGGAGTATAGTTTGTTCTGTTTCAAGCAGGGTGTGAATTCAGGAGATACCGCACTGAAGTGTACTCACAGACACATCATCGGGTGTTTGTCTGATATACTGTTCATTACACCTCAGTGGAGCACTATGGACAAACATAACTTTGATGTGATAAACAGGGTGACATTAAAGGTGAGTACTAGAGCGCACTATTAAGAAGCAGCTTAAAATGTACTTACGGAAAGGAATAGAATCTCCACAGAGGGTGTCATATAAGAATAGTCCATCTAAAGAACATTCCCCTAAAGCAAAACATCAAAGAGAGGTTAGGAAATACAGTTTAGGCTGCAATTCTGGAAAGAAATCAAAGTCATATGAATTTCATTAAATCACCAAGGAGTTTAAGAAGTAGATTCGAAATGTACATGAAAAATATTGCAGCAAGTGAAAAACATCCAGTGACCAGAGAAAAATAGAGAAAAGAAGACGATGAAAAAATGATAGTTCAGAAGTAACTTAGGGAAAGAAGTTACCCTGGTAGACGGGAAAACATATCTGTGGGAAGCAATTTTTGCTCCTATTTGACCACAAACCCAACCAGAGTCTATTCCCAGAACGAATCCACACATAAATATGATCCTTCAACCGTGGCAAACTAATAGGACCTTATTTTAAAAAAAAAAAAAGGTTGTTGAATCCTTTTCCTCTCTATACTCATTGTTTCTCCTAGACTAAGCCAATGAGCACATTTACAGGAGTGAGAACACTGCATTTAATAGTTTAACCACCTGTTAGCAAAAGTACATGCTTTTGCAATATGTCAATAAATCACCCTTCTCCAAGTGCTTCAGTAACATTACTGCATTGGTAGGAATGACCACAAATCTTAATGAGATGGAGATTTGTTCTGCCCTGGCACTCAAGCATCCACCCACACACAGCTGCGACCCATGGCCATGCGTGCAGGATGAGCCACGACTTGTGGAGTTAAAAACCCAGCAGGGAAGACGACACACAGAGGGAAACAGCCTCCCGATGCCAGGATGTGTCATGGTCAGAGACCAGGCTCTTGGCAAAAGGAACTGAATAATGTTGCAAAGTACCCAATGCCAGCAAACCTACAGTGAAACTCTTCCCCTTGGCCAGCTGCTGTCATGTCTGTGCCTGGGCTGCAGCTTGTGGCTGGCGGAGCAGCAAAGCCAGGGAAAGAGAAGGAATGTGGGGGTAAGGAGAGACAGGCTTGGGACTAGAAGTAGTGGCTAGGGTGTAATGTGACGATTAGTGTTTTAATCCCAGGAAGAAATAAAATACTTGAGCAATGTTAATTATATCTATTCCACATGACTTTTTGATGAATAAAATCACAGAATAACAAGGGTATAATCCAAATGATATTCTGTGTGTCTTCATTACATATGGTGCCACTGATATATGTGTTTTTGTACAAAAAATTACGTCCACTAATAAGATCCTCTTTTACCCAAGAGTGTGTCGACAGGTAATGGCTCAGGGAGTTGCACAGAAAAACACCCGAGTGTATCGGATCATGAATCTATACTTACATTATCCTTTGATGGCTGGTTTAGTGTATATAATCCTGAACACTGTAGTTTTAGCTAAGGATGCACCATCAATGCAGACAGAGATATTCAAGGAGATCCTGATATGGACAGTAGGCAATTACGGCTTTGTTCATTCAGACAGTTGAACTCAGGAAGAATCTAAAAGAGGAGCCACCTCTGAAGCACTCAGGGTAAATGTTGGATTGGTTAATGAAGAAGCAGAGCAGGAAGAAAAAGTGGAACAGACAGACTATGGACATTTTGTCTTACTTAGGTGTGGAAAAGAGTTTGTGCCTGAATTATAACATATTTAAACCTGAGTTGTACACATTTACTACTTGGGTAAGAAATTATCCATCTAGAATTAGCTGTATATTTTTGTCTACATAAGTGTATGATTTTGTTGCAAACTTGGGAAAAGAAAATTTTTTGGGTTCGTGGCTTTACTGGCTCTGAGGAACCTACACAAATTTACATCCATACATAAGCTATGAAATGATTATTATTAGCTAGTTGTGCTTCACTGAAGTCTAAAATTCTCTGCTTGTCAAATGCCAATACGCTGTGAATGGATATTACTGTGCTCAGCTGTAAACATTGTGTCCAAAACATCTTTGCAGAGAGCATCTTTGCCCTTGCCTTATCCTGGAGATGTTCTCCAGGTCAGTCTGAATGTTCCTCAGGCACTTACATACAAGCCCCTACTTCATTTGGACATGTGCAGAACAAATTCCCTGAAGAACACCTATTGCAATCCAGAGTTCAGGTTCACTTTTCACCTCAGTTCACCTCTTAGATGTGCTCTGAAAATCCTGACACCTAGAAAAATATCATTAGAAGTGGAGCTGGAGGTCATCAAATCCTCTGCTAGCCCCAGGCTGGATGAGTTTGTCTCTCTATCCAACCTGTTGTTCAAGAATTCTGGTGATGGAGAATCTACTGTTTCCCCTGGTGAGCTGTTCTAGCGCATAATTACCTTGCTGCAAGAAAATGTACCTTTTTATCTAGCCTAACTATCCGTTCTTTGATTAAAGGCTACTGTTTATCACCACAGACATGGATAACAGGTCCTACCTACTTAACACAAGTCAGTCTTTGAGATACCCAAATTTCTGATCATGACCTCCACCAGCAACCCCAACTCTTCTATAACCTTCCTTCTAAATTCTGGATTTTAGCCATTGCATCATTCTCATTGTTACTGTGTTTTCTCTGTTTCGTTTGCATCATTCACAGACCGTGATGCCAACAACTCAACACTGCACACAGCAGTTCAGTTTAGGGCTCCCCAGCACCGAATGCTTGTGACAAAATCTGGAGACGTTGCAGGCAATGTTGTTGTTCAATTTGTTAATTGACGTGGTCATACTTATAGCTGACATTTGGAAGCACTTACCCAGGAACAGGAAATTCTGATTGCTACCAATTCCTGAGTTTGTAGGTGTTTGGATCCACACCGTCCCTGTACCAGGAGAGTGCTCTGGCTTTCAGCTGGTTTAGCTAGCTCTGCCTTCAGCTGTAGTTGAATCACGCCGCAGCTAGAAAAAGAAGATCCACTTTGACAGAGAAAAAACATCTCAGGATGGAAAAATACAACCAAATGGTAATTGCACTGGTATGGGACAGCGTTTTGGGAATGGCCTCTGGTGATGATCTTTATTTTTATAGTTGGCAGTCCTCATGCTTTTGTATCATTATTGTCAATTTACTCTAAGAAATTCTAATACAGGGCAAACTTAAGAGGAAAAAATGTGTTGCAAGGTTTTACTCTATTCTGTCAGACAGCGCCAGGACTGATGTGTTCAGGTTCCACTTGCACCATTATTCTGATTCCACATCACTGGGGCAGGCATGCCTCTGCTTCATGGGAGCTGCAATAGGCATGATTCATTTAGAAAAATAAAATTCAAGCATAAAAAGCCCATGTATAGCTACTTACAGGATAAAGACCAGAGTCTTAGTCATAATGAATACACTAGGATCACGTAACTGAAATCACGTAACCTTCCTTCAAAACAACAGCCTTGGAATAAGAAATCGCTGAATAAAAATTTCCATTTTAGGCGATGGAGAATTATGTCACATATATTGTGCATATATATATACCAGCAGGGACGCATGTGTGTCTGAAAGAGAGACCTGAATTATAACCTGAATTAAAATGTTAAAAATAGTAGGATCCTGTTTAGCAGAGGTGACATAAAGAGACCTCCTTAGTCTCCCAGTAATGCACCCTATGGTTTAGTGGCAGACTGCTCTATTTTGATCACCAGTACATCATCATCTGGCATTACAGTGCTTCATAGGTCATTCTCCCGTCTTTTCTCAGACATACCACCATACCATTCTGCCTCTTGCGCCAGTCATGCTGCTTTTGCACATCATCCTTATGTACTTGCTAAGATGATTTATTCATGATGAGAGGAGGAATTACATGTTTGGTGTGGGTATGGAATGGGCCTTACCAACACAGTGCCCTTGCAAAAACCCGTTACTGATCTCTGTAATGTAAGAAATAAAATACAGTTGATTTGACAGCAAGAGAAACAGAAGTATTTTCATCTTCTTTTCAGCTGTGAGTTTAAGGATGATCACTTTTTCTTTAAAATCTGTAATTTCTCTTAATGTTTTAGCCATTGACATTGCTTGATGAAAGTGAGGTCAGATAGGCAGAAGAAAAGTCATACGTGAAAAAACGTTGCAATTTTATGTTAACAAATTAGTTTAGCAATCACTGAAGAGACTTAATTATGTAAGACGATTTTTGTACCAAATCACTTTTCATAAAGTTGGATGACCAGGCCATGGTGGGTCTTCTGTCATCAAATTCCTGCCATGTTTGTAGGGTTTTTTTATACACAGAGACTGTCAGGCTCCGCTGCTACGTGTTTATGCAGCAGGTAGGGAGGGATGGTCTGCGAGGGCTGCAGCATGTAGGCAGTGCTGTCTCCAGTGGTGGGAAAAGAAAAACCTTGAAAGTAGAAGTGAGCTAGTAGGCATTAAGGTTCCTTTATATAACTGAGTGCTCTAAATTTCCCCAGGTAAGAAGAAAATCCAGGTTTAATTTTCCTAGCATGACACTAACTGGGAACTGCAAGTCCCTATTTTTGCATTTATGATGAGGCTCTTGGCCTTAGCAGCCTGGCCTGAGAAAAACCAGGACCATAGTGGTGGGCTGTGTGAAAGGGAAGTATGTAAACCAGAAATATTATTTGTTTTTACAAATTATTTATTCAAATGAGTATTTTTATACAGTCTTTTCAGTATTATGCATATTTAATGGCAGTTTCTTTATTCAGTTGAACAGGTAGTTCTTACTAAAATTAAGAAAGAAGATAGCTCTTACAACTCAAACAAAAAACTTCAACGGGATTTCCACTGCCTGAATGAGCTGAAAGTCCACTGGCACACCTCTTAATCCGTGTGAAACATCAGACAAAAAAAACCGAGGGAAGAGGCTCTCCTGCAGCTTGGAAGACAAGTTTGCCACCAGAGGGAGTCGTGGGAACACAGCAAAAGGGGTGGCTTTGGCACAGGAAAGGTCAGTAGACATTTCAGCCACAAGGCTGAACGATCAAAGTTTTCTCCTTGGCCACAGCTAATTTTTTACGAATTCATCATGCAATGAAAATTTTGGCTTTTGGCTAAACTTGTAAAATTTACTTTCTAAAAATGCTAGCTTGATGTTTCATACTCAACCTTCACAATTTGTGCAAAATATGCACTTGCTCAATAAAACAAAATTGCTAACTAAGCCACACAAATTTTATGCTTGAAAATACAACTCCAGGATTGAAAATCAAGACATGTTTTAAATACCATGTACAATATTACTGAGTTAGTACAAAAATTGCAGTAATCTGAAATTTTCCTGGCAACATTTTTGCTGGTGATAGAGCAGATTACATCTGATTGCTGTAATGGCTCTGCATTGCTGATAACAGACTGAGCTACAGAGTGTCATGCAACAAATACTCTAGCTCTGGAGATGAGTAGAGGGTGGAAGAAATGCACCATTGTTATTGTAGAATTATTCTTTTGACTAGATCCAAGGTTTAAAGAGGTACAGAATCTATTCAAAATGATAGTGGAGTGCTTTGTACTGCCAATATGGTTTAAAAGTGCATACAACAGGCAAGAAGAGAAGCTGATATGATCTGATGCTTAGTGAAAGAAAAAGAAGTCATTTAGAGAAGTCTGTCCATTTAGTTCCTTCTTTGGTCTTATGTGTTATGCTTTAACTCCTGGTGCTTCTGATATGTGCTTTAATATGGAAATGTATGTACACACCCCTCCCTGAAGTGACAAATATAATAAAATTTTAGGAACCCCTTCGTCACTCATTAAAACCCAGGTTCCCATTGCTGCATAGAGTTAAGTGCTGTGTATCAGAAATTGAAGAAAGAGCAGACTGAAAAAGAACTCAAATAAAAGAGAAACAGCAGTTTCAAGCCCTGAGGGTGCCCACATATCCTCCCACAGTGCTTTGTGGCAGGTACCGGCTGGAATTAGGTTATCTTAGATATATATAATAAATATAATTTGTATAAATGCCTCTGCTTTTCCCTGCTTGCTACCTATTCCCCCTTCTACTAACCCACTCACTGCTGCTCCTTCGTAGCACTTACACAATTTTTCTACAGCTCTGCCAAACCAAAGTTCATTGTAAGGCTAGAGCATGTCACGGAAGAGGTGCTGCTGAGTCTTTAAGTATTCATCTTTTTCACTGTGGGTGAATTCTTTACAAGCTTAAGATTTCCTGCCTTTTGAGAATTGTGACATTTTCATTCAGACAGACCAAACATCCTTATGATCTTTGCAATTTCCATCATCCTTTTTCCTTAAAATTGCAAGAAATTCGAGGTCTAGGAATTGTAAAGACCGAAATGAACCATGAAGATCTTGCCTTCCATCTTGTTTTCCATACCTGTCTGAATGGAGCTGTTCTCATAGGAACCAAGTAACTCTTGAAATTATGGCACATATGCAATGCCACCTGTTCATAAACACAAATATAACAATTAAGGAAAAAATATTTTTAAAATGTTTATTTTTACAACTTCCATACTTGCAAGAAAATAAAAAATAATTAAAGATAAATTAATTAAAAATAATTGAAATATTAAAATGGAATTGATAATTTGGCTCAATAACGTTATTACTGAGACTGTTGATAAAATCCTCATTCATTTTTCTGGGGAGGGAACATTGAATTTCTTGTTAGGATCCACGGAGGGAATTTCATCAGAGCTTGCAGGAGTAGTAGTGAATCTAGTTTGCTGTTGATTTTATAACTCAAGCAAACTTTGTAGGTGTTGCTTTTCTTGCACTTTGAGAATAGCAGAATCTGCAAAGATTCATGATCCTCCTGTACATTATTATCTATTCTGCTTTTTGTGCTTTGCTCCAACAAACTGTCATGGGATGTATCTATATATCACAGCTCCTGTGCTTGGTGGTTTTGAGGGCTTTTGTAGGACATATGTAATGGAGCTGCAGTGTTGTGCCTTCCAGAGCTCTAGAAGATAGATATACTTGTGGAGGGAAGGAAAATAACTCGAATTTTTTTAAAAATCGGTTGAAATTACTTCAACATGTTCAACAGTGCTTATGTGGCTCCATAAAGCAATGTTACATACAGTTATTGTCCTTGCCTGCACCTTTGGAAATGAAGAGGTATGTTCACACAATTTTAAATTGTACACATGCAAAATTGTGCCCTATTTCAATTTTACAGGTTCAAAATATATGCCAAAATTTGCAGCTGCACAGGTATTTTGAGAATTATTTTACTTTAAAATTGATCATAATAATTTTTGGTTAAACATCTTCTGACTATATTTTTATTAATTTTTAAGTGTTAGTAAAACATTTCACCATTTTTAACAGACAATTTATTTAAATTGATTAAATTTAATCAAGTATAAGAGAAGAAAAATGGCTCATGTTTATGAGATAAAATTCTCAGTTCAACTATCATTTTGAATCACTGTAGACTTAAATGCTAGACTATCCATTTTAATGTGATATTTTTCATATCAATATTTTCTGATGTCTGTTTATAAAGCAGTAAGTGTTCCAATATTAAGAAATCATACTACTTCTGCATAAATACAATTCTGATTTTACATTTTCATCCCTGTTTGGAGTAAAATACTGTGAGATATTGCATTTTCCACTGAATTGCACATTCTGTTTTCTTACTATTTTATGATTCTATTTTATTGTTTGAAAAATGCCACTAAAACCAGTTCAAACCTGATAATGTTCCATATCATGAACAAGAAGTTCATAATGACATGCTTGGTGCCTTCTAAGCTTCAAGATAGTGAGTCAGATTCTGTGAAATGCTTAGTTTTGTAAGTACTTCTTAAAAACATGACTAGGCCAAACCCTTTATCTTTAGTAATATTTTAGGCAACAGATGAATCTCAGCAATTAAAATGTTGCTCCAGCTATTTCCCCCAGCCAAATGAGAAATATACAGATTAAGGTTTTTTTGTGTGTGTCCTCCTAATTTAGTAAGAAAAACAATGTGGAAGATGGGCCATTTTCAGAGCTGATTTAAGAAACCTCAGATGTCAGGGAATACACAGATCTTTTAAGAAAAGAAGAATATTAAGTAGCCTTTGAGCAGCGCTGCAATGTGACATTTTTACAAGGAACTCATTTGGAAAAAAGTAAGGAGCAGATACTCAGAGGAGATTCAGAAGAGTGCAGCTATTATGTGTTCCTATCATCTGGAAAAGGCGATGACTTGTTATTCTTATCCACTAGAAAGTATTCCTCAGCAGAACCAAATCCCAGCAAAATAGATATTGTCTGCAGGGCCTGCCTTCTTAATTCTCCCCTTTGATTTTTGGTAGCATTTATCATTCTTAAGGCATTGCTTCTAATCTCCTTGGAAATTAACCAAGATATTAAAAGCTGAGAAAAGATACAAATGCTTATGGGAGGAGATAGGAACAGAGTCACAGATCTACTCATGAACAGCTCTTGGATACTAAAGAGCAGTACCCTCAGGCAATAAGGTGAATATGTTGAACATTTCTTGCAAGAAAAGCCTTTGCACTATTTCAGAAGTATTTCTACCCAAAAGACTACCTGAGAAAAATCTCCATAAAGACACTTCTAAGGCGTTCACTTTTGGCGTTTCCTATGGGATTTTGTGCAGCTGTGACCATCCACAGGAGCCACTCTCAATTCTGGCAGGCCTGTTGGGGCACGCAGACATCCATGGAGAGCTGATGACTTCCTCAAGACCCTAAGCTGCTGCATTGGACTGCTGCTGTCACCCCTGAGAGAAGCTCCTCTGGATCCCACCTCCTGTGAGAAGGAGCTAAAAGGGAGGATGGACCTGCACGGGCATCCTGTGTAATCCCTGGCCTGGTGGGGGCGTGGGAGAAGGGCTTGTATACCTGGTACATTTGATGTCTCTCACAAACACTGCCTTTTATTATACTTTCCCTTATTCTGACCGAAGCCACATGGACATATAAAACATATATAGCAGCTGTATAGGATGTTCCCAAATAACATGCCCCTTTTCACCACTGTTGAAAGGCAGACCAGCTTATTTGGATTCATTGCTGCTGTGTGAAACCATGCGTTTGATTCTCATTCAGGGTGCTCTAAAGAGAAATCATACTGGAATTCATCTGAAAACTGGGCAAATGCGAGAAGAATTAGGTTCATTTTGTGCAGTTATTTCCTGAATGTAGATAAATGCAGATCACCTCATCCTCTTTTTAGATTACCTTATTCAGCTGATGTATAACTCCCTTGTGGAAAGCCACAGTCTGCTGAAGTGAGTCTAGATAGTCTCAGCTGTTTTAATTTGTCTTGCATCTGTTTACTTGCAAAGATTACAGGACAAGTTTTACAAACCTAAATCTATTCTTGATGGCTTAAGGAAGAAAAAAATCTATGCGTCTATTTGCCAAATTGAAGTGGCAACATCTCTGCACCACTATCCCTGCTTGGAATGAAAACCTTTTTCTGGTTAGGTACCACCAGGTTTACTAATGGCTACATTTCTTCCCTTTGTTTTGTTCATTTTGTGTCCTCTCTGCTGTGCATTGAGCAATGAGCTGTGAAACTGCATTTGTTCGCAAAATGAAATTCAAATGATTTGGTCCCAAAGTAGCTGAAATTCAGAAATTTGCCTTTACCTATAAAAGAATATATGTCCTGAGTTACAAGGCTGTACTGGGTTTTCATGGCCAGGTGTTATCAGTAGGGGGGCTACAGAGGTGGCTTTTGTGAGAAGCTGCCAGAAGATTTCTCCATGTCTGACAGAGCCCATGCCAGCTGGCGCCAAGAAAGAACTGCCACAGGCCAAGGCTGAGACCATCAGTGAGTGGTAGAGCCTCTGGGATTTGGTGTTTGAGAAGGGGAAAACATCTTCTGCAGAATTCCAGCCAGAGAGAGGAGTGAGAAAATGTGAGAGGAACAGCTCTGCAGCCACCCAGATCAGTGAAGAAGGAGGAGGTGCTCCAGGCGCCGGAGCAGAGATTCCCCAGCAGCTCCTGGTGCATATGCTGGTGAGTTCGGCTGCTCCCCCTACAGCCCATGGAGGTCCATGGCGGAGTAGAGATCCACCTGCAGCCCATGGACCCCACATTGGAGCAGGTGGATGCATTCTGGCTGTGAGCCTGTGGGAAGCCCACACTGGAGCAGACTCCTGGCAAGACCCACGAAAGTGTGGAGAGAGGAGCCCACCCTGGAGCAGTCTGTTCCTGAAGGACTGCACCCATGAAGCTCCCAGCAGGGACCCATGCTGGAGCAGTTTGTGAAGAACTGCAGCCAATGGGAAGAACTCGCATTGGAAAAGTTCATGGAGGACTGTCTCCTGTGGGAGGCACCCCAAGCTGGAGCAGGGGAAGAGTGTGAAGAGCGCTCCCCTGAGGAGGAAGGAGTGACAATGTGCGATGAACTGACTGGAGCCCCCCTTCCGTTTGCCCCTGTGCCACTGAAGGTGGGATGGAAGTAAAGTTAAGCCCAGGAAGAAGGGAAAGGTAGGGGGAAGATGTTTTTAAGATTTGGGTTTATGTCTCATTGTTCTACACTGCTTTGATGGGCAATAAATTAAACGAATATCTTCGAGTTTGTTTTGTCCATGATGGTAACTGATGAGTGACCTCTCCCTGTCCATATTCTGACCCATGAGCCTTTTGTTCTATTTTCTCTCCCTTGTCCAGCTGAGGAGGGGAGTAGTAGAGCAGCTTTGGTGGGCACCTGGTGTCCAGCCAGGGTCAACTAACCACAAAAGGGATATAAAAATAAATGGGAAAATAAGAGCAAGTAGCAAATATCTGGAGTTCCAGTGTGGTCTACACAAACCCAGAGATTTGTGAGAATTTGTTTGTTTCAAAAAACAAAACAGGCAAACAAACAAGCAAACAAAAAGATAAGATAGACCCTGAATTTTATGATGTACTTCTAAGTGCAAACAACAAAACTCTTTCCACAGATATTGTCATATAGGAAGAGCTGGAAATCCAGAAAGTTTTTTGTCCACATTAAGAGAAAGAATATGTCAGAACTCCAACACACAGAACTCAGCATCTGTGAGTAGAGTTGTCAATATTTTTGAACACCTTAGAAGGCTCCCAGCCTTGGCATAACATAGGCTAATAAGCTACAGCCAGTTAATTGTCTAAGAGGCCAGCTGAAGGAGGCATGAAATACCAGGATTTGAAAACAAATCTCCCAGTGAATTTGCAGGACAAGTCTTTTCTCCCAGTCTCAATTTCCAGTCCAGCAACTTCCAGAGGTTCCCTTTATAGGGACTTGCCTGGGTTCCCTAAGAAGCTTCCTGCTTTATCATGCCCCTGAGGTTAACATTGTTTTTGTACCCTGCTCCTCTCAAGCATCTCCTGGATTGCACTGACTCCCTTCTGCTTGTCCCATCCTTCAAATCCAATGCTTCCTCCAACTAAGCAAGCACAGCTGTATCTGAGGAAAGGGCAGTTTCTTTCCATCTTCTCCTCCCTTCCTCTTGTACCACCTCACCAGCTGTGGTATTTTCCCCTCTGCCACATGAGTGCTGGATTGTTTTATATAAAACATACACTATACTGTACCATTTACTGTGAACAAACACAGATCAAACTTCACAAAAGGCAGAAAATGGGACAGGGGAGCCCTATACATAGTTGTGAACTATAAGTATGATCTATAAGTATGAACTGTAAGTATGCTGCTGTTGTGGAGGAAGGGAGTATGGAAAAGATAATATGAACTGGTATATGAAGGAAAAAAGGAAAAAAATATTCTCTTTTCCTCCTGCAGAGTTCCCCATTGCCCAACCACATTCCTCTGCTGGATGCAGAAAATACTTTAGCCTCAGGGAGACAAAACAAAAGGAGAAAAATTGTGAAGACATCTCGCTGAGGGAATATAAAGGTTAACACTTGAATAGTTTTCTAATACAAATATTTTGTCCTTTAAATTTCCTAAGAAAATGTTACTTTTTAGATTGTGTGCGCTTCAGAGCAAGCCAAACAAGTTTGCTCTTTGATCTACAGTGATAGATGCTAAGCCATGAATAAGCTTCTCATGTCCTTTCAGCTATCCACCAGATGCTGTGCTCTTTGAGGATCACCAAGGAAAGACATGCAGTAGTTTTGACAATCTGATGTAGACTGCTAACTCCCACACATGATGCTCCTGCATTGCTCTTGCTTGGAGAATAGATGGGTGTTTGGGATTGCACACACCTGCAGAAGAATTTTTCCAGGAATGGAACAACTTGGTGCATGGCACAATTGCCTTGGCATAAGTCTAGTTGGAAGCCTACTATTCCTACACATTTTGCAAATGAAAAGAAACACAAGACTGTATTTATAAGTCAGGTGTCAAAAGACAGGACCCCTGAGTAAAAATTATACAAATGACCCATTTTTCATAATCACCAGAACCTAACCTCTGATTGCCTCTGGTGTATCATGTAGTAAACAATCCATGGGAAAAGCCCTTGACCAGTGTCTTAATTAGACCACTTGTATTTAGGAGAGTTTTAGTAGGAGTTCAGCTTGAATAATTCTTTTGCAAAGTTCTAAGCTTGCCAAGGTGGCATTTAGTTAGGAACATTCCATGAACTCTAACATTGTTTAAAATCTCAGAGAAGTTTCTCCCTTCTTTTGTTGGAAGCTGCCTTCGGTAGAGTGGATCAGAGGGTAAGATGTTAGCATGGTTAGTTTGAGACCCAGGAGAAACAAGTTCAATTTTCAGTTCCACTATAATCCTCCCTGTGACAGCTCATCGTTTCTGCTTCAGTTCATCATTTTTATTACTTTTGAAACAGAGCTGAATAACTTTCTAGTTTTCTTTTCAGACCATGGGTTGTTCTGCTTAGTCTGAGAGTCACTAAATGGAACAGAATGGCCTGAAAATATGAGAGGTCAGAATGGGAAGGTTTTATATCTCTGGGAAATAAGGATGACACTATTTTCTTACTTAGAGCTGTAAAGTCTACTAAGATATCAGCAACTTGGCCTTAAAGTACAATAGGTAAAAATAGTCTTTGGTTAAAAATCTGATACTACTACTACAACAACAACAACAATTCTGTTAAAATTAAAATCTTTAGAATTTGCTATGGAAGGTGGCAAGTGTTCAATTTTTCCAATTTTTGGAAATCCTATGTCAATGGCAATAGAATTCATAAGACATCTGAGTACACGATTATGTAAAACCACAAACAAATAATGAATAATTGCAGAAGCTTGGTCCAAATTTTATTGAAAGAAAACTCATATTTTTAATACATATGTGGACTTAATGTTAATTTCCCACCATAACCAGGTAACTAAGAAAACAGCCACTGAAGTTGCAAAAAATACAAAGAATTTGTGATCTCAGTGTACCCATGACAAATCATCTATTGTCTCAGTGGGGCCTGAATTTAACTCACAACGTGAATGGAAGTGTAGCAGACATGGAAAATGTATTGGGTTTTCATTTACTTGTATCAATGACCATAAAAAATGGACTTAGAGTCTGAGGTTACAGTTTGTGAGGGGGTTTTTTTTGGGAGGGTATAAAATGTTTCAAAGCTTTTAACACATAAACATTCCCAGGGTTAGTAGGTCAGATGAATCTGACAATCCATTTCCCACTTTATTTTCTCTTACATGAGCCAGTGTTTTAAAAAAAAATACTAAAAGTTATGTCTAAAACATTATTACTCAAAAAAGAGAGCAATGAGAATTTATCTTTCAAAGGATTGAGAAAGGACAGCAAAATTGAGTTTATTATGATGCAATTCATACCAAATGGATTCCTTTGGAATAGAACTGAGAATGTGTGATTGAAGATCCCAGTCTAACATTGTTTTTGGATGAAGGCTTAACGTGAAGATGCTTGTCTCTTATCAGTTGGAGAGAAAGGTATTCCTTAGTTTTGAGATGTGGGAAAATACACAGTGTTTCCCTAGGGCAGCCTGCAACAACTGCCTCTGCCTTGTTAGTGACAGTGGAGCAGATGAAGGTGCACAAGTCAGCTTCCTTCCCCTTTCCACTTCCAGTGGCCACTGCAGTTGTTCAAACTGCTGTTTGAAGAGTTTTTGATCATGCAAAATGTGTGGCACTGCTCTCTCCAAGTAATTGAGACTGACTTGGCAGAGCATCTTCCAGAAAGGGTTAGACCTATTCAGGGATGAGCCCCCAGCTTTATAGCTGATGCTAGATATTCTTTGTGATGAAACTTTGACACTTTTGAAAATAGGATTTGTAGAAATAAAACCATCTCTCCATGCATCCATGCATCCATGCATCCATGCATGCATCCATCCATGCATCCATCCATGCATCCATGCATCCATGCATCCATCCATCCATCCATCCATCCATCCATCCATCCATCCATCCATCCATCCATCCATCTCCTACTTTAACAATAAGGCTGACATTTTATACGGAAAAATTGTGGACCACAAATTAAAGATGACATTTTTGCATAGTGAAATGGAGGCCTAAACACATTGTGAGACATAGTCTTTTGTTGTTCACATCATTTTAATGACTTGACATGAATCTATGAATTTGCATATGACTTTAATACAAACAAAAAATCTGTAGCAAGCTTTAACTCTTTGCAGTTTGGGAATTAATTAATTTGTGAATGTGCAGTTTTGACCTGTTCAATTACATTGTAATGGAAGAACATTAATAATAATAATAATACATTAAAACAGAAACCAGATTCTGGGACTACTTTGACCTTTTGATAATTTGAGCATGACTGAAGTTTGCTGTCTTACCTTGCATCATCAACAACATAATTCTCCCAGGAACCATCTCAGAGGAAAATTGAGTTAAAATTCTTCATTAACACGTCTTTCACCTTATGGAATGAAAGGATGGAATGAAAACCTATTCCATTCTCTTTTTTGGGGCTCCATGTTCATCTGCACAGATGTCCTTCTGAGCCACCTCTCACACGTTAATTTCTCACTGAGGAGCAGAAATGAGTATTTTGAAATTATGTTGCAGTATTTCTGGTTGTGTCCTAGGAACCAATCAACAATGATCTGAAACAATTAGGAAAACCAAACCAAACCAAACTATACAACATGATTTAGTTACACAAATTTGACTCAAACATAAGATACTTACTTGAACGTGGAGAAAATTGCTAGAAAAAGATTCATTAGGTATAACTCTGTCCAGAAGATAGGTTTACAGTTATATACAATCATGTAGAGAAAAGATACACAAAAAATTGCCGATCTGCTGAGTCAAAATACCAGGGTTACCTCGCCTTTCTCAATATTCCGTCGAAGTTAACAGACAGCAGTGAAAACATTCCACAGATACAACAAGCTCCACATGTAATGGTTAAGTTCTACAGAATTTAATTTGGAGTGTACTTCCAGACTTTTTTCTAACCAACTGTATGGAATTTTGAATGATTTATCCTGGTCAATTACATTCCAAAAGTTTTTAGAATAACTTCCGTTGGCAGTATTGATTATCACTGGTCCTCTTGGTGTCTAATTATACAGTCCCACAGCACCTGACAGCCCTTATCAGTGACAAAAACCATCCCGGCACTGATAATGGGACAGAATTTATGAAAAACCATGTTGTCAATAATCTTGCTCCAGAACAGTATCCACATGCTGTCTTTAGTCATGACTGAATTTAATTTAGAGTGAAAGGATGAAACACAGTATGGTGCAGAGACATAGAGTAAAATTCATCTTCTTTGACAAAATTGTGATTTTACTTACAACTTTCATCACAACATACTTACAATTGAACTTGAGCTTACCAACGTGTCACCAAGCTTTTGCAGAGGCCCTCCAAGCACAGGTATTATGACCCTACACAGTTATTTCTACAGCAGGTAGCAAGGTATAAGACAAAATAATGCAATAAATCTAACTTTTCCTTAAAAAATTATATAAAAAGGTGCACAATTCCATTTCTTTTTAGGTAAACACTCCTACATGTGCTTTAATTTGAGCTGGTACTTGCATCCTTTTGAGTACAATAGAATCTACCACATTAATGCTTTCCTGGGCAGTAGCTGGCAAGAACTGTGTGAGGGAAGATGTAAGCCAAGCTATGGGAATGTGTTGCTACCAGAATTTCCGTCCAATTTTCATGACAAAATATTATCAAGCAAATAAAATAAGTAGACAGCTGTAATACCTATTGCCTGCCTTTCATAATCAATGTTATGCATTATTTCTTCTTTTTCTGCTTTTTCTTTCTCTATTAATTTATTAATAAATTAATATTTTTAATAGCAGCAGTAATGAGTGCACACAGAACTTTTCAAAAGATTTGAGGAACATGAATTAAAGAAATATGCCCTTTGAAAATATCACGAAACATGGCCTTTGCCTTTTTTGATATATTTTATAACTTCATACTGTCGTGTCTTGTGGAGCTGGGTAAGTTGCTGGCATTAACATCCTGACAAAATACTTTTCTGTAGAAACTTAATTTACTTTGAAAATGAAAAGAAGAGAATAGGATTTTCCTGAGATTTTGCCAGCTGTATCCTACCCTATGGTACAAGTTTTGCATTTGAATGTATTAGTGAACATTAAGAAAACCAATACAGTGAGTACTAGCATGTATTCATTTTATCACTGTAGTTGCAATTTCTGGAGATGATGCTAGTATTTTTTTCCTATGGTCTCTAAGGTAGCTTGCCTTTCAACAACCCAGGCAATTTTATATGTCTTAAGTATCACTTCATAGGAGTTTTATTGAGTGAAATAAATGTTGGTCCCTCCCCTCAACATTTAAGTGAAAATAATGGTTAAAATCAACATATTTAAAAATGGTTATTGTCTTTCAGCACTGGGCAGATACCAAGCAGGGAGAGAAATAGATGGGATCTGGTGTCTGGGACCTCCAATATATGATGCCGTGCTTTCCTTTTCATACGTAACAGAAACCACATAGACAGAGGACTGGAAATGGGAGGGTGGAGTGGAGAGGGTCTAAAGGAAAAAACCGGCTGTGAGTCCACACTGAGCAACCAGAACATGACACACTCAGAATCAGTGTCTTTTTCTGAAAATGTTGATTCATTTTCAAAAGTGTGTGTTTTCCTTATCTATACAGAGCACACTGTAAGATGATTCTATTTCTAGACAAACAGATGCCAGTAACTTAATATATTCTTCTTAGGTTTCACATCTTATACTGTGTTTGTGAAAGTTGTGCCCAGTTCTCCATGCTGTTTTTGCTACTGGTGTAGATACTCTAAAAATAACATATGTGAGGGTGATATTCATTTTACATTACCTTGTCATTGGTTGAAATCACATTAATCATGTCTTTGGGTGCTCAAATAAATGTATGTACCTCCATAGGAGCATTGTTATAATTTAGTATCAACATCTTTTTAATAGAGGTCTCAGTTTTAATGAAAGAAATATAAGATATCACTTGTGTGTGAGACTGAGGTGGATTTTTGGAAAAGATTAACTTCCATTATTTTTCTCAGATAAGGATGACGAAATAAAGAATACGCAACTAAATTGGTCTAGAGAAAGATAAAAAAGTCTACTGTGACCAAAGCACTGATGAGAGTTACAAATCTTGGTCCCTCAGAGCATTGTCTGTGTTTCCTATCTTTACTGGGAACTGCCCGTTTTAGGAGGAACAGAGGTTGGGAGATGTTCTGTGGTATTGACAGGGCTCCTACACAACCTGGATAAAATACAACTTTTGCCCCACAGTGAAAGCCCACAGAGAGTAGTGACAGAGCCACTGCCTGCCTTCGCTGGGAGGATTAATCCCCCAGCAAGGAGGCTGGCTGGCACGGAGGTGCAATTTTCATATAAGCATTGATCCCATGGGTAAATTGCTGTTATGTAAAATAAACCTTAACAAAGATCTCCCTTGTGTCATTCTCCTACATGGCACAATGTGTATGAATAAAATCTGTTCAACAGAAGGATCTCTCTCTAGCCCATCACTTTGCTATGCTGCCATAAGCTTCAAATTTAATTGAGGATTCCTAAGTTAACAGTATTTTTTCATTTAAGGAGAAGGTGGTCATTTTCTGTCTTGAAAATGTCTCAGACTAAATTTCTTCCCCTTCCCCTTCAGTTAAGAGATACTTTTTGACGTCTTTAATTCACTGATCAAATAATTTCTGACAACATCCGTATGCTTTAGCCATGGCATTCTGGAATGCTACCACTTCTGAAAATGTAAGGGAAAATGGTCATGATTTTTTGTAGTATGTTGGGATTAAATAAGCATATATATTTATTTTAAAGGCATTTTAAAGTAGTTTAGAAAATGCTGGTTTTCCTTCAGCAACTTTTGTTGTGAGAAAGCCAGCTGTTATTTCAAGAATCATAGAACTGTAGAATACTTTAGGTTGGAAAAGACCTTTAACTGTTAACCCAGCACGGCCAAGTCCACCACCAGACCCTGTTCTTGAGTGCCACAACTGCATGTCTTTTAAATACCTCCAAGGATGGTTACCCAACCACTTCCCTGGGCAGCCTGTTCCAATGCTTGACCACCCTTTCAGGGAAGAAATTGTTCTTATTATCCAATCTAAACCTCTCCTGGCACAACTTGAGGCCATTCCCTCTTGTCCTGTTGCTTATTACTTGGAAGAAGAGGCCAAACCCCACCTTGCTGCAACTTCCTTTCAGGTAGTTGTAGAGAGCAATAAGCTCCCCCTTAAGCCTCCTTTACTTCAGGCTAAACAACCCCAGCTCCCTCAGCAGCTCCTCGTAAGACTTGAGCTCCACACCCTTCCTCAGCTCCGTTGCCCTTCTCTGGACACGCTCCAGCCCCTCAATGTCTTTCTCGCAGTGAGTGGCCCAGAACTGGACACAGCACTCAAGGTGTGGCCTCACCAGTGCTGAGTACAGGGGGACCATCACTGCCCTGGTCCTGCTGGACACACTGTTGCTGGTACAGGCCAGGTTTGGGCACACGCTGGCTCATGCTCGACTGTCTTTCAACTAGCATTCCCAGGTCTCTTTCCACTGAGAAGCTTTCCAGATACTCTGTCCCCAGCCTGTAGCGCTGCCTGGGGTTGTTGTGACCCAAGTGCAGGATCTGGCACTTGGCTTTGTTGAACCTCATACAGTTGGCCTTGGCCCATCAATCCAGCCTGTCCAGATCCCTCTGCAGAGCCTTCCTACCCTCCAGCAGATCAACACGCCTGCCCAGCTTGGACTTTCCCAGTTATCCAGGGCTGCTGCTAAAGTGGTTTGGTGAGCTATTCTGCCGGTTACCTCAGCACCCTTAGATGGATCTCATCCAGCTCCGTAGATTCGTTTGTTACTAAGTGGTGCAGCAGGTCCCTGATCATTTCCCCTTGGATCATGGGGGCTTCATTATGCTCTTTGTCCCTGTCTTCCATCTCAGAGGGCTGGATACTTCAATGGTCTTATTGTTAAAGACTGAAGCAAAGAGAGCATTGAGTAGCTCATCCTTTTCCTCATCCTTTGCCACTGTTTCCCCCCACATCCAGTAAAGGCTGGAGATTCTCCTTGGCCCTGCTTTCATTGCTGATGTATTTATAGAAATATTTCTGTAACTTGCTGAGAACTGCTATCTTAATGTTACAGATCTGTGCTTTGTGGCAGAGTCCTGAACCTCAAAAAGGTTAGGCTGAAAACACTCATGTTCATTTTGGAATCTGGGAAACCTGTCTCAAAATTATGAGATTAAAAACTTAAATATTAATTAAAAAAATATTAAATTATTATTAAAAAAATAAAAATACCATAGTAAAGAGCTTTCAGGCTGCTCTCTTTGTTTTATCTAATGCAAGGTTAAGCTATCCTTAAAAATGCTTTTCAAAATCTTGCACAGGGACTATTTTTTTTTCCCATTGTCAATATCTTGTCTAATTAGAGCCCTCCAACCAGACATTTTTTGTTGTTTTAGACACAATATTTTTTCACTATTTGGAACTCGTTTAATTAACTCTTTTTTTAACGAGCAAAGATATCTAATAAACAAACATGTTTAATGAAACCTAGTCTGACAACATTCCTATCAAGGAAACAGAAATATGTGCACCCAAGAAAGTTCAGGAATTCATTAGGAGCTGGTAACCATCATGGTTCCTTGATGGTTCTATGATTTCATTATCTATCAATATGAAATCACGAATCCAGTCTTTTCTTGCTTTGTAACACAGTGCACAGTCCCTCGTATAAATGCTGAGTAAACATCAAATTTACATTCTTGTTTACTTGCTGCACTACCTTAGGCATCAGAAAAAGTTTTAGTTAAGTAGAGGATTCCTATAAAATACATTACAGAGGATCACCTTCCTCTTTGGAAACCACTGCATTTTGGTGCAGTGACATAATTTTTTTTTCCATATTATTCATCTTGTCCAACACACTCCCCCATCCCACTCTCTGTAAAATATCTTTTAAATCAAATCACAGTTCCCAGAAATGTATTTGCAAAGTCTCCTAAAATATTTCTTCCACGAATGAAAACTGTATCTTACCAAATTTCATCGGCATAACACCACTTGTAATTCTACAAGTCTAAATAATTAAATTAGCTCTTGAAAGAATATTGTAGCCTATTTATTGCAGCAATATGAAATTTTGAGTGTGAAAAGGTACTTCTTACTACAGATTGATCACAAAAATTAGTGGAAATTGAACTGCTTTACTCATGAGCTCTATAACAATGTTCAAGGGGAAATAGTGATATTAATGTCTGTGATGACATTATAGCACTCTCAGTGCTGTAGTTCATTAGTATGGCCTGCAGGCTATCTAAAGCAAAGGACTATAATTTAGAAACATGCAAGGTGTTTTTATGTATGCAAAGGTGAAGTTTGTCCCAGACCCTTTATCTCTGTAAGAGCCACTGGAGAGGGCTCTGTCATCCGCTCTCTCCCAATAGTGATCATGTTTCTGATCCTCCTAAGCTCCATTTAGTATTTTGTGAAGGTTAGTCAAGGATATGGATTAGAAATACTGTTGGTTATTTTCTAAGCCTTTTTAAATGAAACCTGCATTTTTTTATTACTATTATTATTTTTTCCAGCTCTCCAAACCCCACAGTTTTAACAGAATGCCTAGATATTTCTTTTGTATGGTTCCAGATAATCTAGAATCCATCACTGTGCCTTTCCAGACTTTTCAGCTGGAAGTGCCTTGAACTTTCAAACAACAGCTCTTTCTCACAGGTTCAATAGTCCAAAACCACAGTAAAACAAGTAAATATAAACAATTTCTCCTTTATTTTAGCTGTAAACAAAATAGTTCCAATAGATTTAAGACACATGATCTTTTTTATTTGTGTTTTGTTAGTTTTTATCTTAAATTATGAAGCTGTGTTGTCATAACTATAGATGGGTTATTTTTGTTTTGGTTTTATTTCTTTCTTGCATTTAAAATGAACTTGAATTGGATTAAATCTTATTGAACTTTTGGGTTCACCCTTTGAATGTCTTCTTAAAAGAGCAGTAAAACACTTGTTTTGTCTAGTTCTCCAATAAAGATTTTAGCAACAGATTATATACCTCTGCTTGCATCTCCTCTTAAGCATTCACCTCGATTTTTATTAATAAAATCAGATCTCAAAATTACTTAATTTTTATCAGTTTTGGAGCTGTAGAAATAGAAGCATGGGATCGTGAAGTGACTGAAAATCTGCCAGGAGATCAGTGTGAGGACTAAGAACTCAAATTTCCGCATCCCAGTGCAGGGGTAAGACTCTCTCTCTATCTTAACTTCATTTTGAGTTTCACTGCAAATCCATTCTGTACTATGGGATTAGTTTCCCTTTAATTTATCACTTTATTTTAGTGCTGTCTTGAACACATGACTTCAATATAGTCTAGTCTATTAGAACAAGGAGATGCTTCTGTATTCTCTCTGATAAACTGCAATGTAAAAAGTACAACTTCTCAGCAACACCTGTAGGCGTCTCAATTTGTTTCTTTAAAACTCTTTGATAATTTAGCCGAAAGTATGACCCATCGTATGGATACAGCCTGCCTCACAGTTTTCCTAGCCCACAACCTGTTCCTGCTGCCTCTTTTCCAAGTACCCACAGGCATGAGCAAGGAGTGGGATGGTGATTGAATTCACGGTTTTGCCAGCCTGTGATATGTTCCCTGCTTACTTCGTTCCCTCTCTCCACAGTCCCTTATTCAACACGTGACTAGATAGATGTACCCCTATCATGTGGCAGAAACGACAGCATCTCCCGTTAAATTAGGGGTCTGTTTCTGGTCCTAGGAGTGCACTGGCCAATGTGTCTAGATGCTGCTTGTGTGCTATGGTGTCTGAAAAGATTTTTTTCTACATTGGTTGATTCTTTGTTGTGATATTGGTGCCTGTTGATGCCAGCTGGTAGTGTCTCCTTTACCTCTTAGATGTAGGACACAGTATTTTGTTCTCCATTGTTGGCAAGGTGCCTCACATGAAAAATGTGTCTTACTGGATTTGCAAGGTACATCTGATATGAAAATGTTTGTTTGGCTGACTTAATAGAAAATAATAAATAAAAGTATTAAATCAGATCTCTCTTTTAGATTAATATTTCTGTCTGGTTCAGAGCACATGGCTTGTCTTTGTGTTCTTCCAACAAAGCCCTACCTTGTGCAAAAGCAATTCCCTACCTGTATCATGCTTTGGTTCTGCCAGTCTGTTTACTCAGTGCCTCACTTAGGCACACTCTTAAGGTTTAAAACTTACTTAAATGTTTTCCTTTCGACATGTTTATTTCAGTCTGAAAGTAGGAAAATGCACATTTTTATTAGATGGCCTACTTTAAAAGATGTGTTATTTTAAAAGAAGCCATGACACATTTTTCAGATAGTGCTTACTCCCTTCCTCAGTCTTCCCGTTTCTTGGAAAAATTTTAATTCCCTTAGTTCCACTTGCCTCTTTATTTGCAAGTTTCTGGAACTGAGGAGAATGGTGTACTGAACTGGGAAACACCAAAACCTCATTTTTGCAAATCGATTCTGTAAAGAAGGATGGGTTCAGATGTGCACTGAAGTGCTTTCCTGAATTTCATTTCACTGAGAATTTGGTTTCAAGAAACTGTAACATCTTTCCTTTATATACAAATTTTGTTGTAATATACTATAGCTGTTCCCATTCCATCAATAAAAGTCAAATGATCATTTTAAGGTTAAAACAGAATTGAGATTCAGTATATCCAGATCTTTTTCTTCAAACAAGGATTTTCTATGGGACTTTGCTATAAATCACTTGTCAAATACGTTCATATCCAGCACCACAGGCAACTATTTGACAGGAGAAAGAAATACTTTGGGAAATAGCAGACTTTTTTTTTATGGCCTTGTTTTACCTACATCAATATTCTGGTATTTCTGGAATACTGATGTGTTTAATTTGCCACTGTCTGGGGAGAACTTTTGGAGCCTCCAGGAAATATAATAGAAATCAAATAAAATTGTAGAATTATTATTTTTCAGAATAATCATCCTTGTTTATAAAATTGCATGGAATTTAGTAGATTTGAAGTGACAAATATTCTACACAAATTGTGTGTTAGAAAACACATTTTAGAACTCAGAAGGACTTAATGACATAGTATTGATAATGATAGTGTTTCCAAAGAAAAAATATAGTTGATCTACTCATTGGAATGTCTGAGAAAGCCTAAGAAACTCATAACTTTTTCTTAAATTCCTTATCACTTTTCCTATGAGAATGATGGAAATATGTTGAGATTTTTGAGCCCATAGGGCCTTTTGGGAACAATTCTGATGAAAATTTCTCATAGAAAAATACACAGATGGAAAGGTTTGTTATGATCACAGTTGGATGAAAACTGTCCAAGGGATTTGCAAATGGCAGTTCACAGAAAATATGCAAATTAACATTCTGATGTAGTATATCCAGAAATAAATTTGCTGTGAGTTATTAATTTTTATAGAGACTTCTTCCTTACTGTTTATTTAAGTGGCTTATTTAAGTAATAAAATGACAAAAGAACCTTTCTGTAGGGTCTGATATTACTGCCATCTCGAAAGAAGATGGGACTTCACACTTTCTCATATCTCTGTAGTAACTGAAAAGGAAAATGGAAGCAGAAACATTCCTTGATGGAAATAAATACTACATTAATGGTGTGGATATGGAATAATGTCAAAGATCTTTTAATGGTGAGTTATCCCCTCAGACACTTGAAATCCATAGGAAACATTGGCAAGCTGCAATGAAATCTGACTGACTTATTTTTACCAACTGTGAAAAAAACACACTTTTTTCTTTCTTCCTAAAACATGACAAAAAATATGCAATACCTGATAAGAAGAGATACCAAGACTGAAAACAGACTGAAAGCCTGTGATGATAGAACTTACATCTATAGGAGGGAACATTTAGGATCAGGTGTTTAAGATGTGACTATCTGTTAAATAAATGTGAGGAAAACAAGAAAACTGACATTTCTAACAATTGACATCATTAAAAAAACACACATCACGGCATGGAAAGCTAGTGAATCTGCGTTTGTTATCCGCAGATGTTTATCACTGTTCTATAAGTAAATGACTCAAGTAAAAATTTTTACTTGGCCTTTTGGCTGAGGTCTATACCGAGGTCTGGACAGTGTAGGCTTTATTAGGAGGCTGGACATATAAGTCTGAGCTTCAGTGTCCCCATCATTGGGTAAAATAATAAGTCTTTGCAGACGACATGACAGCTCCTCCCTTGACAATCCCTGGCCATAATAATAGAGTTCTGGTTCACAGAATCACAGAACCACAGAAGGGTTGATGTTCAAAGGGACCTCTGGAGATCATCTTGTCCAACCTCCCTCCTCAAGCAGGGCCACGTAGAGCATGTTGTACAGTACTGTGTCCAGATGGTTTTTGAATATGCACAACCTGTGCTGAGCCTCAGTCACCTTCACATAAGGTGATGGTCAGCCTGCAGCTCGTGTGTTTCAGCTTGTGCCCATCGACTCTGGTTCTGTCACTGGGTGCCACTAAAAAAAGGCTGGCTCTGATTTTGCATCCTCCTTTCAGCTATTTATATACACTGAGGAGATCCCCCGAAGCCATCTCTTCTCTAGGCTTAACAGTTCCAGCACTCTCAGCCTTTTCTCATAGGAGAGATAACTGCAGTTCCTTAATCATGCTCACAGCCCTTCATTGGACTCTCTCCAGTATGTCCATGTCTTTCTTATGCTGAGGAGACCAGAACTGTACTCAATACTTCAGCGGTGGCCCTACCATGGCTGAGTAGAGGGGAAGGATTACCTCCGTCAACCTGCTGGCAACACTCCTCCTAATGCAGCACAGGATATATACCATTAGTCTTTGCCACAATGGCTATTGTTGGCTTATGGTTGATGTGGTCTCCACCAGGATACCCAGATCCTTTTCCACTTTCCACCCTGTCGGTCCCCAGCAAGTACTGGTGCTGGGCTTGTTCCATTCCAGGTGCAAGACTTTGCACTTCTCCTTGTTGAACTTCAGGAGGTCCCTGTTAGCCCATTTCTCCAGTCTGTCAAGATCTCTCTGGTGTATCAACCACTCCCTCCAGTTTTGTATAATCAGCAAACTTGCTGAGGGTACACTCTGCCCTGTCATCATGATAATTTTGAACAGAATTGTACACAGTATTACCCCCTTGGATACATTGCTAGCTACTGGCCTCCAACAAGACTTTGTAGCACAGATCTCCACCCCCTGGCCCTATCTGTACAGGCAGTTTTAAATTCATCTGACTGACTGCTCATCCAGCCCATGGAAGACAGCCTTACTGAAGTCCAGGTAAACAATATCGACTGCTTTCCCCTTATCTACCAAGCCAGTCATTTCATAGAAGGACATCATGTTAGTCAAGCTTGACCTCCTGTTTGTGAATCCATGTTTGGCTTTGCCTATGTGCACTCTTTTGCAGTTCTTTGTGCACAGTTATGACACGGAATTTTAATAATCCCTTGATTCTAAAAATGCCTATGGCCAGTAGCTCGGGCATTTTCCTAGGAAGAGAATAGTAGCCTGAAGAGAATGAAAGAATTAGTAAACAAGTTTGATAATTACTATTAACATTGCTGTAATTAGACAGATTTTAAGGTATTAATAAACAATTAGAAAGGCATTATACTCCCATCCATATATATAAATAATACATATTATATTTAATTTAATATGCTCTTTTTACATAAGATTTTTTGCTACTTCTATGTAAGTTGAATTTCCAGGAAGTCTGAGAAGGTACTTGGTACTCTTGATACTCTAAAGGAAGAATGTGTACAAAGCTATCTTGAGCCACATGCAGGTCATTTAAAGCATTCTTACAACTTTTCATTCAATAATGTGCGTTGAGCATCAGCTGAAACCCCCTGTTTCTAAATAAAACTGGTGGTTGAAATTCTTGCAGTCAATTTGCCTGCTCAATCTATTCCATCTCCAAGCCAACCCTTAATTAGAATTTTCAAAGTGAGTTAATGTCATGGTTTATATTACTTTCAGAAAGGACAACACGATGTTTTTAGGACTGTGAATTAAGCTTATCGGATGCCAGTCTTTCGGATTTCATTTAGACAGACTGTGCTATCTTCCATAAAACCATAGTTCTAGAAGCTAAAATTCTTTTGTCATAGGATCTGCTGTCATTTCTCTAGTGACAAGATCTCGGTATGAATGACTGTATGATATGCAGTATAATATATTATAAGAATTAACATATTAGTGTTAGGTACTGTGAGGTATAATGAATATATACAAATTTATCCACATGCCTGGAGCACTAGTGATCCCTGTTTCAGGTAAGTCTCACCTGCTAGGTTAACTCCAGGATTTCCAGTTCTTTTGGGTAAAACAGTGATAACTTGAGGGTGGATAGAAAACAAAAAGTGGACATTGTGTTATTTTTCAGCTCCAGTGGCATCGTCTATATGCTGTTTGATGAACGAACCAATAATCTCTAATGTTTTGCTGGAGAAAAATGTGAACTCTATACAGGCCAAACAGGATTATCTTCTTAATGACAGCAATTTGCATTATTTTAATAGGATTTATTCTGAGTGGCTTGTAGCAGAGAATGAAAGAAATGTCCCGGCTTGTTCAACGAGATGTTCCCTAAATGAGTTCACGGGGTTATATGTAATACTAGCATTGTATAGGCACTGCTGTGAAACAAGGCTGGATTCAATGGCAGAAGCTAGAAGAATCGTGGAGGAATTGTTACAGTCCTTTTGAACATAAGCAAACATTTTGTTTGTGAAAAGAAATTCTCCTACAGTTTTTGCCTGAGACAAGGCAAGGAGAAAAAAAGACTATAAAACATGTTCTCTTGTGAAGAGCAGATTTCGGCATCTATGGTAGGTGTAGAGAGGGATGGTTCTGCCCCAGAGCCTGGCAGAGTCAGGCTGACAGCCTCCTGTTGCTGCTGTTGCCTTCTCCACCGAGACAGAAAATAAGATTGGAGAACACAAGTTAAGACGCAAAAATTTTACTCTAACTGATTAAGTTAATGATACCTTAGACTTGCCCTCTGAATACCAAATAAGGTTACCAAATTTTCCAGAGCTTTCTGGGTAGGAGGGTCTAGTGGAAATGCACATGACCAGGAGAAGTCTTGGCTCAAGAGTGACGCACCTCTGCCTGGCTGCTCAGAAGCTGCTCTGTTAACCCACGCAGTGAAGGTGAAGTGGTGATGCAAAAAGTCTCCACTACCAACATACAAGGCTCAATACAGAAAATGTGCAGCTTAATGGCAGCAGTGTTTCAGACGTCACTTCATGCTTGTTGCATACCCACACATAAACTAAGACTTCACATAACTTAGGCCACCGTCTTTAAGTTGTGTCAAAAAGCAGATGCTACTTAGGAGCTTTGCTCTGGGGATGAGTAGGCTGCATAGTAAAACAGCTAACGAGATAGCCTTAACTACAAAGCCTTGCTTATTTGTGAACTATCATGCCATTTTACACTTTTCTTATGTTTTATATGTTTTATGTATTTTTAAAGATAAAGATCAARCCCAACATTTAACACAGTATCATGTAGTGTAATGTTATTACTAGCTAAAATAAATTAAAATTGTGTCATTGAAGAAACTATACCAGAGAAGTAAAGCTGAAGGCATTCTGGTATAAACTCCTCCAGCTCTCTCTATAATCTGATCACAAAATACTGCAAATATTGAACCATGTTAATTTGAACAAAAATATGATCTGCATTACACTTACTTTTCAGCAATTGAGTAACTGACAAATATTTGTTTTGAATGGATACATTTAATTGAAAGAGACACCAGTATGAAATACAAGCCTTCAAAAGGAACTAACTCTGGCTTAAATTACTGTAAAATGTGACTGGCATCTGGCTGACCCTGAAATCCCCAGAGGAAGTTTTCCATCTGAAGCAATCTTAACAACTGTATCAGTGAAGTGTAGCAATAATCAAGAATGATATTTTCATAGATTATCTTCTGTTGTTTGATAACCAGGCAAAGTGTCAAATTACTTCATGCCTTAATAAGGAGCTACTGAAGAAGTACAGGACAATTAAATATTCAGAGATGTTACATAAGTAGTCTGTAGTCCCTGACCATCATACAGTTTTAGTCACTGTAAAAAAAAATGCTTCAGGGGGTAATCTTGAGTTACTTTCATAAAAGCTAAAGGAAAATACTGTGAGAGGGTAGGCTACTGACCAGAGCTAACCTGACAGATGTTTTGGATATGGTCCTGAACGTCATAGACTATGTCATGGACTATGATGGCACCAGCTATTTTGCACAAAGAAACTAATTTTTCAAAGTTGCAGAAGGAAATACTGTTGACACTTCTTTTTATTATTGAATGATAAGGAAAGATACAACTTGTAGAATGCAAGAGGGAAAATTATTGCTTGGACTAGAGAAAATGCCCCTTTCTTAGTTCTGTTGATAAGCAGGGCCTGTTAGGACCATCTTTTAATTTCTCAAGAGGATAGGGCAAAATTATGAATGAGAATAGAAACACTGTTGTAGGAATGTGGATGACTTGTCTGATTAAATTTTGACGAATTAATCAGTGCGACTTTTCAAACAAGACGAAAAACTCCACCTTCCCATCACGTCCAGCTTGTAAGCTAAAAACATTACTTTTTTTCCCCCATATACTATTTACCTCAATAATAACTTGTTTTAGTGCTTCTCAAAAGGATCCATATCTGAGTTAAAAATGCTCTGAATTACTAAAAAGTATGTTGTATACTTGTATTTGGCTAAAAAGAAAGTTCAGCACCTACGCCAGTCAAATTAAACAAACAAAATCAGACTACTGAAGAGAGTGAAATTCATGACACCAAGAAATGATGCTCCTGTACAGCAGATATTATAGTAAAGGAGCTTGAGTGGACTAAACCCATGAATCGCATGAGTTCATGGTGAGGAGCATGAACTGCCTCTTAGAATGAATGAGACTCTATGAGTTGGCCTGAAAGCTAAAAATATTACCTGTATCTCAACCTTTAGCTGGAGTGCCAAAGGAGCTCAGAGTACTGACTGATGTTCAAGGAACGGGGATTTTCTTTAAAATTATCCACTGAATGTTGTAGGCTTTTATGTATGGTAGTCTCGCATATATAAATGAAAAAATGTTGCTGCAAGGATTATCAGCTGTTAGTTGGCAGAGGTGGGGGCCCTCTCCCTGTAGTAAGAAGGTGTTATAAACACTAAACCCGGCCCCTCACATGCCAGAGAGCACATGCCGCCATGTATGGTACTGATGTTGGGGTTGAACTCAGTGGGATTACTAGTTAAGGTGCTTTTGAGTTGATGTGGTAACTTTTTGAGGAATAAATTTCTTGTACCTTTCCTAATATACTCACAATAGCATAGACAATCCTGTAATTCCACTGGCATAGAAGCTTAATTGGCATGAAGTAAGGACCTAAATCAGAAAATATGATTCCATTTTAGTAGCAAAATCCTTTGTGTGGAGTCAGCAGAAACAACTATGAAAATTTGAGTCTGCAACAGAATTGTGACAAGACTTAGCTAGTCATTACCTCTTGACAATATTAATGTCAAATTCTCAGTCCTCAGTTTGCTTGTTTCCTGTTTCCCTCAAGAACTATTTTAGGTAGTGCAGTTCTCTGCTGTGTGCTTTAGCTAAAACAGAGATCCCAAGAATTATGAGAAAACTCAAAGGAGGAAATGATCAGCCAAATTACCTAAACGGTGGGGTTTGGGTCTGCTGCTCCTTTTGGATGCCAATCATACTTGCATCCTCTCTCATCCATTACCACTGCTACACATGTGCCCACGGTATATCACACCTGCATCAGGAATCCTCTCTGATCACACATTTTATGTTTGTGGGCAGGTGAGGAAATTATATTTTGGTTTGACAGGACTTCTCCTCCTTGAGCTTCTGCTCTAGATCATATTTGTTACTCCATGAAAATGTTTTCCTTGGTTCAACTGCAGGCAGCCATGTGAGACTGTACCAACAACAAGAGTCACTGACAGGAACACAAAACATGCTCAGTGCATCCTCTGTGGCCTGGGTTGTTTTTTACGAGGCTGAGCAGGGCAATTACACACTCTGTCCGTGGGCAGGATCAGGCAGCTGTGTAAATCCAGTATTATTAGGTGGCAGAAGTGGTGTCTTATAACGCAGAACAGGAGAAGCGATGGTGAAACCTGGGAGCTACTTTGGTTTTAACTGCAGATGCAAGTTTGCACTGCATATAACACAAAAAGAAGAATCTACAAGAATGGTATGATAAAGTCTAGTGCCATTTAATGCAACAGTGGCATAAAAAATGTAGGACAGAAGACATTTGTGATATCTCTGTGTGTATATTACTGAGGATAACTTTCAAAAGCTTGCCAGTAAACAGATATTCACATTTTTCAGAGTTGTAAGGATGCCTGTAAAAAAATTATCTGTTTCATCGTATCTGTGAAAATGGCTCATTTTTAATGGTAATATTTTAAATAATGAATCCCTTTCAGAGCAGGGAATAAGCAAAGGCATTTTCCATCTGGTTATTCATTCTCTTTATTTGCAAATGCCATGTAGGAATTCAAATTAAATTAATATAAAGTGTCTGTCTTTTAATATAGAAAAATATAAACAACACATAAAATTATTCTCCATATGGCTTAAAAAGACATAATCCATATCAGAAGGATGTTAATTTTATATTTCTGTAGCTATCTTACATCCTTCCCTTCAGATGTTAGCCTGAGAAAAAATTAATTTGTTTTCCCAGTATGATTTGAAATTAAATATTAAGTAGTTGATTTATCAGAGAACTTAACTTGTTGTTTCCAAACAGTCTCCTTTTGCTTGAAACAAATATACTGCAGGAACAGAAAAATGTATATTAGTCATCAAAAGCTGCTTATAGATAAGTTTAAAGTGCTATCAATGAAATGATTCTCATGATGTAGACTGAATTCGAGACCAATAATGCAGAAGTGAATTAGTGGAGGATGTATTAAATAGCCAGAGGTAACTGAAAATGAGGAAAAGTAAAAGTTCGCATTTGGTGTACGACAGAAATCCAGTACAAGGGTTTATCTTTTCTAACTTGATGTGATCCAAAGCTAACTTTTGATATTGAGACAAAAACTTAAAAAATGACTGCTTATTTTAGATATGTGTTTCTTGGGAGCCAAGATCATATTCAGATCCTGAATATGTCAGGTTTTTAAACTTGCAAATAATCCTGACTTCAAATGTTGCTATATCAGTGCAACCTTCTAGTGTGAAGAGGGAAAGCTGATTTTGTTGTGGGTTGTTTTTTGGGTTTTTTTGGATGGATGAGACATGAAAGCTATGTCTGGGCTGAGTGTGGATGTCCTCTGCACTGGAACTCAAGGTCCCTCTCCCTCAATCTTTCATCTTAAGGGATCTGACAGGCTGCTCAGTAGTTTCCTTATAGCCTCTGTATTCAGATCTACCCCTTTGGCACAAGATAGATGAGAACTTTTCTGAGGCTTAACACCCGCCAATATTCTTCTAACGGTGGAGCAAGCTTCATGGTTTCCTTTTAACCAAGCACCATCTTCTTAAAACTAGTCTAACAGTTACCATGCCTGCTCAGAGCGAAGGAGCCTCATGTTTGAGGCTCTCTTCAGCCTCAGTGATACTAGTCCCTACACTGACCAAAGGCAAAGCTGGAGAAAATTCCTGATCCTTCTTGCTCTTTATTAATTTCACATTCAGCCAGGACTGGATGGAAAGCAACACACTCTCCCAACCTTGGCCACCTCTGACAGACACTGCCAAGGCCGGGAATCTGAATCAGGATTTCTCCTGCTGCAGTTGTAATACTGTGTTTAGTACTGAAATAAACTCTGCTGCCACTCTGCATTAAGCTTGGCCTAAACCTGGATAACAGAGAACGCCTGGGAAGCACAAGCTTGTCTATGAGTCTTCACTGAGAAAGGGTATGAGACATACCCTTTTTTCAGCCTGGGTAGCATGGTTGTAGTTTGAATACTGTGTATGCAAAATATTAGCATTTCTGACTTTTTTTTTATAGTCATCAGCAACACGAAAATGTAGGTGTTGATAGATCTACTATTGCCTAGGGACCCAGGCATAGCTTTGAGGGCTGCACCTTTGGGATGAAGTGCTTCAGTTCCACTGAAATCCCATGTCAGGTGTCCATACGCCTTCTGGGTCTGCACACTATCACCTTCATGAGTCACATGGACACCTGGGCAAGTTTTGTGGGCATGGGTTTGTCAGTAACTTGAACCTAGCTCTACATCCTAGACTAATATTCTGCAAAATGCAGATCCGTCTGCTTAAATTTCATGTTCACAGTTGCTTGTTAAAAAATCAGGAGTCCCAGTCTTTGGCTGCTGTCTTTTGTACTGAGCAAAAAGCTACACTACCTGTACAGTACTGCTGTAAATTTATAGCTTGCAGAGTTTGTTGAAATCCTTTGGGATAAAAGGTCCTCTGTAAATGTGGGTATTTTATTAGTATGCAAGAGGAAATATATTGAAGTACAAGATAAATACCTGCAGGGTTCTAAGCAAAGGTTAACTATCACTGCCAGTCAAGCTGGGACAGTGACAAATAGTGTGCAAGAGGTAGATACTCTAAGATGCTCTAAGGCTGCATGAAGTATTGAAAACAGACACTTGAGCCCTTTTGTTTTATAGGGTCTTTGTTACATATGAGAGTGATGCCACCAAGAGGGTGATATGCTTGTTCCTCCCTCAGAATCCTCATGGCCAAAGA
Source organism: Amblyornis subalaris (assembly GCA_018881555.1). Lineage (NCBI taxonomy): Eukaryota > Metazoa > Chordata > Aves > Passeriformes > Ptilonorhynchidae > Amblyornis > Amblyornis subalaris. The sequence continues at coordinate 1,256,638 of JACAXG010000062.1, read as the reverse complement.
GCATCAAATGTTTACAAATAATGGTCGAGGATGAGGAGCTGAAGGCCCAAATGTAAAAGAGAACCCATTAAAGATCTCATAGGACTAGGGGAGTGTTTGCCAGCAGAGATAAAGCTGAGAACTGGGAGAGTTTTGTAGACTGAATTATAAATGGTCCTTTGTGGTTTTGCCATCTAATGTCTCTATTCAAAAATGTATTGACTGTAAGCAAATTAGATAAGGATCCTGCATTTAGTATTGTGACAACGCTTTCTTGTGGAGGGCAAACCTCTCTCATCAACTAAAGGCTTTGCCAGAATTGCTATTATATTTAATGAACCAGAAAATAATATACAGCCAGGTTAATATTCTCCCAAAAATTTCTATTATGGGCCACAGCTAGGGGAAAGGACACTGTATCAGTGACATGTAGTGGGAGGTCAATTACTGTGCAAAATCATTTCACCAGCTAATATTTAGTGCTCAAAACTTCATCTGGCTTGCTCTAATTGGAAGGCAGCCTGCATGTGAAATGCCCTCAGAAATGCAGGGATGCTTGCAGTGGGTTACTGCATTGCAAATCTTATCTTTTGCATTTTTGCCATTTCCAAGCTAACAAATGGTGATGGCTTTGCCCTTTTAGTTATAATAGCGTGCTGCCAAACCCCAACAATGCCCTCCCTAGGGACTAAGTTATTTTAATCGAGAAATTTAATTAAGATTGCCCCCATTCCTCGTTTTTGCAAGCTGGTGCACTTCTAGACTTAGAGCTATAACAGAAAAATACACTTTCCCCAAAAAGGGGTGTTTGACTAGAAATGTGCAATATTAAAAGTTTTAGGACATTTTGTCCTAATGAGATTAGAAAATAATTCTGCTGATACAAATGATTAAAGTAGGGTATGATAAACATATGGTTCAGATAAGTACCAAGATCTAAAATGATTATCTAATCTGACCATCTCTGTTTCTTTTGTTCACCTGGCACAGCACAGCAGTGATAGCAATGAGGGGCCAAGTCATGGGATTCTTTCTTTAATTCAGATGGTTTCTACAAGCTTTTGCTACTGTAGAACCACTCACTCCAACAGGGCTGCAGTATTAAAATACTACATTTCTAACCCTCCCTGTGAACATAGCAACCCAGTAAAGGACTTTGGTAGAGTTGATGTTTCATCAGCCCTTCTGCTGACAATCAGACTGATCTTTCAGCTAAACAAATTCTTTTTTTCCTGGATGGAATTAAGCAATAGCCTCAAATAAAACAGTTGCTCTAGTCTTTCAAGCTTAATAGTCTTTGCACAAATTTCTTTTAAGTGCTGCTCTCTGCTTTTCTAAATCTTGATCAATTTTTCACACTTACCAAGCCAGAAATTGGTTGCAGTATTCTGGTAGCAGTCACATCCACACCAAAAGTGCAAATGGGATGGTCTCTTTACTCCTCTTCCACATGGTTTTGTTTAAATGCTGAAGGATTTCATTTAGTCCCTTCAACCAGAATTGTGATCTGAGAACTGGTGTCTGGCTGATTACCAGGGCAGTAAGTCATCACCAGAGTGATTGCTCATTGGTACAGAGTTCCTGATCTTTAAGTATGAGCCAATAAACGGAACAGAAATGCATATTGTTTGCTTGTGCCTGCTCAAAAACACAATCCAAACTCTATCAGTGATTTGTCAGCCTCATTGTTTACTGCTCCCTCATTGTTTACTGCTCCCTCCATTCCTCTAGATTTTCTCCATCATGATGTTTTTCTCCCGTGTCACTGATAAAAAAATGAAATCATCTGAGGCCAAGAATAAATCCTTGAAGGCTGTGGTAATTTTTTCTATTTGATGAAAATTCAGAGTCTACGGTGTCACACTGTCAGTTCAGTCTCAACAGCTTTAATCAGTTATTTTTGTACCCTATTTTTGTTTCTTAAGCAGAAAGTTGTACAAGTTTAGGTTAAATGATGTACCAAAGTGCAAGTATATCACACCTGCAACACAGCTTTTAACATTACCTTTGTAAATTAGACAGAAGTATTGAAGTGTGGGTCAATTAAATTTTTTTTCATTGGGATTAATCATTCATTAATCCTATCATGAATCCCATCATTGGGACTAATTATTGCCTAGGTTTTTCTTTCTTCCTTATCTACCCTGATATTGATACCAGGCTATATCAGTTTGCAAATTGTTCTAAGCAAACACTTTGAAGTATTCACCCAGCATAAACTCTTTTTGCAGACTGTGGTCAAAGATTATTAGCAATGATTTTAGACTATCAGGTAGGCTACATCAGGTAGGCAGTGCAGACATCTCTTAGTAAAGAGCTATAATCACTAAGCTATTATGCCAAATTCCTCCATGCTTGCTCTCATTTTGGTTTTCAGCCTTCCTCAGGAGAAGATTTTATGCTCTGGATCTTGACAGAACAGGGCAGGAGGCCAGCAGGGCGTTTCTGGGCCCACTATCACTTATCAGTGAGCTCTTACTCTACAAACACTGAAAGTTTGTAGGCTTTCTTGGTTGCCCTCTGTGTAGGCCCGTTAATTTGATACGCTGCCTAATGATACGTTGACACTCCTCTAACAAGCTCTAACAAGCATAAAATAGTTGCCCAGTCTTTAGGCATTCCAATTCCAAAATTATGGTCATCTTGACGGTCATTTTGGTTAAGTCAAGGGTAAGGAGTCATTGACTTTGCTGGCAGTGTGCCCAGATGATAGTCCACATCCTCAACTCTATATTGATTTCACAAATATCATAGAATCATAGAATATGCTGAGTTGGAAGGTACCCATCAGGAGCACTGAGTCTAACTTCTAATATCAAAGGACCTACAACAAATAACAATTTGCTCTTAGCCTATAATGGGTAAATATCCAAATAATTGTGGTTTTTTCCTAAATAATGCCATTCTATTTTTAAAGAAAAGTTGTAAATTATTCTAAATTGAGTTGAGGTATTATTAATCTTTCATCTCACGTGTCACTAGAGTGTTAGACACCCATATTTTCTAGCAAAATGAAAGTGTAATTTAATAACTATACTTAAAATTGTACTTAATTTTGGTGTGTTGGGGATCTCAAGATTAAATTCAGTGAGGCCAATTCAATTAGATATACTTCAGACCTCGGTGAAGATGCCAGCTTCTAGAGAACATAGTTATTAATCACTATGAGCCACATCATGTCCTCTGAGTTAGCTAAATACACACACAGAGCTGGACTTAAGCTGATATTCTTGAGCACAAGACCTTCCACTCCTTCAATGATTAGAAAATGATAACAGTGCTGTCAGTGAGAAATTAGTTAAGACAAATTTGGCTATCCAAACCTAGAAAGGAACATTGKAAGTTATTTAGCTAGAAAAACTCCCAAATATCTCACGTCATAAAGCTGGCATCCACCAAAATGTGGCTGGATGATAGAGATAACTGTATAAAAATTGGGAAGAAAAAAAGTAAGTCCTGCAGTAATTTCTCTTCAATGGTTTCTGCTTTGGCAATCCTATCTGGAAAGACTCTGAGAAATAAGTTTAAATGTTGTTCAGTGTATTTGTACAGTGAATATACAATACACAGTGAGCACAGGAAGTGAAGAGCTCTTCACCCCAGAAAGAGAAGAGCTCCCATCTAGAGTTTTAAGATCAATTTTTAAGGAAAGAGTAAAATAAGTAAATTTTGGAATGCTTGCATAGAAAATTTAGATTTTCTAACAAAACATCGAAGTAAAACCAAGCAACTGTGGTCTCTCTGATCTATTTTTACTTTAGGACATGGATGAAGGGTCAAATCTGCTTCACAAGTTATCTTTCAAGAGCAGCCCTAATCCATGGTCCTAAATTCAGATCCTATCTCTTACCTAACCAGGACATGTGCTCCACAAACATTGTATTCCAATTTTATTCCAACTTGTATTCTGTGAAGAAGAAAAGGTATTTGAATTACAGCTTCTGTCTTATGAATTTTACAAAATAAAATATTGGGGAAATTCAGTTTGTTAAGGGAAAAGCAGCTTTTAAGAATGATCTTGATACACATATATGCAGATCAGCCAAGCTGACCCATGCTATCCATTTGGATCTGAAGTGAAATTAAAACATGCTATTAAACTTGGCCATCTGCACTAAGGATGAAACCTGCTAATTATTATTAGCTCTATTATATACTGCAGTGTTGGCATCAGTATTTCATAACTAGCCTCACAGAGTAAAATGTGTAATCATTTCTCTTTCCTCCTACTTGCACAGCAGTCAACTGCCGAGGACACTTATAGGAATTTAAATCTCGTAGTTCCAAGCTAATTTCTTTTCCCTGATCAATGGAGAGAGGACAGTAGAATTTCTGTGTTATTATTTACTTTGGATCTCCTTTCCCATACATGTATCAGTCCTGCAAACATTTATGTACGTAATGAATTTTTTGCAGGTAAACAATTGTTTATCTCACTGAGGCTAAGACTACTAATGTCCTTACTTAATATTTTTACATTTTCCATACTCTAAATTCAATTTATGAAATACCTTCAGAATTTCCCACCATTTCTAGATGCTTGCTTTGCTGCTGCTTATTATTAGTAGGATGGAAAAAAAATGTTATGCAAACTTTCTTCTTTTCTTCATGGTACATTTTGGCTTCATTTAGTGTCGACCAAAACCTCAGAGAAGCTCTCACAGGCTTAAATATATACTGGCTCAAGCCCCGAGGGAATCACTCAGGAGTTCTGTTTCTACGATCAGACATTCACACACATGAGGATCACTGCTTCCCTTTTCCTGACATTTTTGTTTGTTTCAATCTATTCCCCCTAGTCTACTGGTATTCAAGTAACCTTTCTTTCAACTACAGTAATACAAGTTATTTATTCCCAAGTCATCATTTCAGTTCTTTTCAAAATTGGCAGCTACTATCCTGATAACATTGAATGGCACTACGAATTCTTCTCAGGAGGAAGAGCCCCAGGCACTGGCACAGGCTGGGGGCTGACTGGCTGGAAAGCTGCTTTGCAGAAAGGGCCCTTGGGATCCTGGTGGACCCCAAATTGAACACGGGCCAGCAACAAGCTCCTGCGGCAAAGGCAGCAAACAGCTTCCGGAGCTGCTCTAGGAGAACCCTTGCCAGCAGGATGAAGCAAGTGGTCCATCCTGCCTACCCAGCACTGGCGCGATACATCTGGCATGCTGGGTCCAGCACTGGACTCCCTAGTACCAGAGACATGGACATTTTGGAGACAGTTCAACAAAGAGCCACAAAGACAATTAAGGGCTTGGATCACCTGGTGTATGGGGAGAGGCTGAGAGAGCCGGAACTGCTTAAGGAGGGGTCTTATCAGTGTGTATAAATGCCTGATTGGGGGAGTGAAGAAGTCAGAGTCAGACTCTTCTCAGTGTCAGGATGAGAGTCAATGGGCACAAATGGAAAATCAGGAAATACCACTTAAAAATAAGAAAAAACTTCCTTATTGTAAGGGTTGTCAAACCGAGGAACAGCTTGCCCAAATAGGCTGTGGATCCTCCATCCCTGGAAGCACTCAAAACCTGACTGAATGTGGCCCTAACTGGATGTGGCCCTGAGCAACCTCCAACAGCTCACCCTTCTTGGAGCAGATGTTTGCACTAGATAATCTCCATGGGCGCCTTCTAACCTCAGATTTTCCGTCACTTACTTTAATAGAAAAATACTGCATGGAGAAGGTATTGGAATGGTTCTTAAATCCTTGAATCCAATTCTGGGCATGCATATTACTGAGAATAATATCTGCTATCAGAGATATCAGCAATGATGAGTCGTTATTGGTTATGGGCTGTATTTGCAAGACTCAGCCCTTCATAAACTCAAGAAATTCACTTCTAACAAGTCCGTGCTTTCAATTAAGGGTTGTGGGTTGCTCTTTAACAGAGCTTAGTACAACACAACATTCTACATACACTTCACTGCTTAGACAGGTTTGATGGAAGGTGGGAATCAATAATTTAAGTTCTTTTAAAAATATGCATAAGTACATCACAGAGAATATAAAAACTTCAGGGGAAAGGTGATATTATTATTTAATGCCTTGTTGATGAGGTTTATTTTGGTAAGCTCTTGACAGCACAAGGTAACATATCATCTTTGCGTTGACACAAACACTATCAAAATATGAAAGGATGCACAGCAGAAAAAGAGCTGCATCTAAAATAGATTTTTGAGACAGAAAATTATATTTTACTTCCCAATAGTTTGATTTTTTTTGTTAGAATGCTGCCAACACCTTTAAGCAAAATTAAAAAGTATTTTTGTTACTGTATGTCACTCTTTCCAGGTCTGTTTAAATTTCTCAAATTCTTTCTGCCTTCCATTCAATGTTGGAAAATATTTCCCAGCCTTTGAGATGTGGATGAATGACTTTATATGTCCATTGTTTTTGCAGTATAGCTGCTTTCATTACTCACTGCAATGTGTACATTGTGCTGTGCACTTTTACATTGGAGACCAAGGCCTTTTCCTGTTTTTCCCCTCTATTTTTCCTTTGTTTGGTTTGCAATGAGAGTGATTCTGAGAGCTCCAGAGGGCAGTGTTGTGCTGAAAGCATCAGTTCTCTGGGCTCTGCTTGGATACCTTTTGGGAACCAGGAGGCTGAATGTTATTTACTGAATGTTATTTACAGACTTGCTTGAATGGCTTAATTCACAATTGCCTTGGATTATGGTTATGGTTGCGGTCCTTGCAACAAACAAATTTGGCTGAATTTGTGCACATACTATGATCTTCAAGGTTTTTCAAATGCTGTTAGATGGAATCAATTAAAAAATAGATGTAAAAATCTCAGTCATCTTAAATAATGCTATGCCAGATTCACCAAGCAGGTTCAATGGGCTGGAATATTAATTTCCCTCCTTGTGTCACACTGCAAGGAAAGGAAGACGGAAATCATCCCCATGAGGGTGCAAGGCAATGCTGTTCCCCTTCTCCCTCAGGAGTTCTGCAAAGGAGCAGTTTCCAGTTCCAGTTAAGGCCTCTCAGGAGCACACTGTTAGAAAGGCTGCAGGGAAAGCATCAAACCACACACCTCCTTCAAGTATGGTCTCTCACATTTCTCTCTGACTTGTCCTGCCTCAATGAGGTGTGCACCAGAATTGCTACAGACCTGGAAAAAACAGGATCAGCAGGTCCAATTGCCACTGTCCTGCAGACTCCTTGAAAACTTTCAGACTGCATTTTTTCTCATTTTTCAAGCATGTTTCACAATTCCCCCTAAAACATGGACACTTTGTCTCTGCCTAAACTGACTGTGTGATGCACAGAGCAGCTACTAACAAATGGTTACATTCCAGCAGCCTTTCAAACCACCATACTCTCCCACCCAGATCCACATCTACCTGCCCACGCATTTCTTCTACTCCTTGTCCCTAACCCGCTATGTCTCTTGTCATCTGTCCACATTACCTCTCTTTTCTGACCATCCACACTGCTCCAGGCACCCTGCCTTCTGACACTTTAATTTCTGTCATCTGTACGTCCTCCTCTTTCAGACTGAAGTCCAATATCCACCAGCTTCCTCCTGCTGCAGTTCTTCCCTCTCCCCCCCTGCAGTGACTGTGGTTTATTCTTACTTTGGTCCGCAGAGACAACCCTTGCTGCTCAGGATGCTACTCGGGTTAGGTGCATGACCAATGACAACAAAGGTATGAGTATCCTGACTTGTCAACCAGTTGCCTAAGGACATGCCTCTGCCACCACAGCTCCCAAGTATAGAAGCACTTGCTCACCCCCTCAGACTGCAGAAATCACCTTGTGAGCTGTGTGTGGCTTATAGCCATAACTTGAACAGTTTGGATGCAAGCCTGCAATCAGGAGGACACTTTCAAAAGCTGGCATGCCACCTTTTTTAAACATGTCCTTCAAGCAGTACCAATTGGACAGGCATAACCCCCACAGCATGGCTCGAATCCACCAGATGTATCCCTGAATACCAGTCTGTTTGGATTCCATGCAGACAATATGTATAGGAGGTACTATGGGATGGTCGTTGGGAGCTGAAGCAAGAAGCTGTGACAAGGGGCATGCAACATTTTGCACTTTAGGTTGCTCTTGAGCCTCCATATCACTGAACAATGAAGACAGACTGAAGAGTGGATGCTGCAAATCTTTATAGATTTAAGCAGTCCTGACAGGGTAAATCTAAGTTTTCACCTGGACAAGAACTCTGTTTTCCTACAATGAGACACTCAGAAGCAAGCATGGGGGTATCAGAGTGAGCTCGGGACATGAATCAGTTTTTTGCTGAATTTTTGTTGAATAGTGACAAACATGATTGAGTTCTTCAGTTGTTGTCCTCCAAGAACACATTGTCTTAAGGCTGTAACAAGTGGAAAGAAAGAAAGGAAAAAAATTAAAAAGAGTGGGGCAGTACTTGGGCAGATCAAGTGCTGATAGGACAATTGCCATAGATATACATAAACCCTGTACCTCCAGCAGCAAAATATTACAAGTCTGCTTTTATATTCTTTGTGTTGGGTGCTGGCAGAAGTCTCTGCCCTATGACACTATTAAATTCTGCATGGATTTTGAGGATCTACTAGAAGGCAAGGTCACTTGCATCCACACAAGTTACATGGGTGCCCCATGGATATCCACAATAGCCTCATTGACAGGAACAGTTGATGACAAGGTGCTTGGAGGTGCTCACAAGTGAAGTAGGTTTTCAACATGCACATGAGACTGAGAAATATATCACTCTTTAAACTGCTCATATAGCACAGGCAGGCTTTGCTATTAGCTCTCTTGATAAACATATCTCGAGATTTGTGACTTGAAGACAGTGATGCTCCATGCCGAGAAAAGGGAGTGGAAAAGAAAATGTTGCCATCTGTTTGTGTAGAGGTTTAAATTCATGCACCAGCTCTCCTGCACAGTAAAAGACGAGTCTTCTCTTTTCCTTACAGTCAGTTTTGAGAGTGAGGCAGTGTTCATATTGTGAGACCTGAAAATAGACTGAAAGGGTGTTCACCATCAAGCCTCAGCCTCTGATTTAGATGCCTATACTGAAAGCCTCCAGAATTCAGAGAACGTCTCTCCAAAACTATCAATCAAACCATCAGCCTGTTTGTTGAAGCTCTACTCAAGGAAAGATGGGTTGCTTATGTGAACCCCCAAGGGACACACCAAGTCTCCACAGTGCTACTCTTTCCAAAGGGTCATTATGAGTCACCTAGGTTTTGCAGATTTGGGTTTTAACATTGTATTGATATGATACAATTTCAAATATAAAGGTTTTAAAATGACATTGCTAAAATTCACCTAACTGGTGACAACATTGCTGCCTGACAGAAGTAAAGTTAAAAAACCCTCAGGTATCAATACTTGGTTTTATTTATAATAGCTTGTGGTAACCCAGATATAGAATTGCCCAGACAACTGTGACTTAATCATGTGTAACTGCCAGCTTGCATTTTTGCAGGCACATCTACCCTGACAAAGGTTTTTAATATTTAAAATCATGCAGATTATCTATTCAGCCCTCAGAAAACTCATTGTGATTAATTCAGTATCTCAGTTTCAGGCACTTCAACTTCTGACACCTTTCTTCAGGCTACAGAGAGCTTTATTAATTGTACTAAAAATCCTGTGCAAATATTTTTAAAATATTATTTAGTACTCAGTAAAATTTTTTTATATGAGTATGTTACCATCTATCAATGTTGTCATGAGTCTCTACATCTCAGAAGTGTTTTTTTTACTCTGCTTTTAAAACTCATTTTTATTCTAAGAGCCTGTGTTTAAGCACATTTATCAGTCATGTCTACTCAGAAATGCTTATATCATATCTGAGGTCAGGAATTCAGCTGCATTTAAATTATATGCCAGATGGATGGGCAATGCATACATTTCGGTTCTTTGACAACTTAATGAACATATCTCTTGGCAACATGAGGTTATCTGAACATCCCAAATCATCTGTCACATTTGTCTCCAAACTTTTGGGCTGTAGTCTACTGTCAGCAATGAAAGCTGACCACCACACTGTCTCATCAACCTTTAACTGAAAAAACAATTATTTGCTTGCCTAGAGAAGCTGTGGGCATCTTATCATGGCCTTGTCAATTAAAGTGGGTAAATCCTGATTTATAATGAGTTTCAGAAATCTAGAAACATAACATAATTAAATCTCTCATCCTTCAAGTTTAGTTAGCCATTTAATTCAACTGGCAAACTATGCCGAAAAAAGGTTCTCAACACACATCTTCAACCTGACCACTAACCTGGTTACCTCATTTTTTAAAGACTATCTGGAAGTACTGTTGGCCCTAACCTTAAAGGTTGGTCAGGAAACAGAACTTTAAATATTTTCAATTTCTCAGGAAGGAAAAGTCTGGGATGTGAAAGTTGAAATTTCCTGCAGAAGACCAAGGCTTGGCAAAACAAGTCAAATAGAACATTTCTGATAAATTTTACCACCCACACCCCAACAACATTAATATAATCTATAGTTAAGGGTGCTGCATTCCCTTGGGAATTGATTCACTACTGTCTTAAAAAGGGAGCCCAAAACGTCCTTGAGTTGCTTAAAATTAATGGATAGCTGAAAAGTTGGCTTACACAAAGCACCCAAGGTCACCTATGCACTGATTTTAGTGGCAAAGCTGGAATGAGAACCTGGAAATTATTGGCTTTCATCCTAATGGTCACTTCACCAAACCAAGACACCACCATTATGGGAGACAATGATAATAAAACACTGCTGTGCTCTCAAATTGCACTAAAACTGCACTTTCACTGTTCTGAAAAGCTATCATTCAGTCTGAAAGTTATCAAAATTGCTGGGCCAACACACTTTAAATACACAGTATCACAAAGAACGTAGTTTTTCTTAGTAGACTAATATTACAAAAAGAGCAAGGAAAAGAATGTGGAAGCAGAACAGAAAATCCTGTTAAAATGTTAAAAAGGAAGGAATAGTAAATAATGGACACTATTCAGTCATTCTTCAAGAACCTACTGAACTCAGATGTAAAACTAGCTACAAAATGTTGAGAGCATTGAGATGACAGTTCATAGAATCATAGAATAGTTGGGAGTTGGAAGGGATCTTTTGAAGGTCATCGAGTCCAACCCTCCAGCCATGGCAGGGGCAGTTGTCGAGACCTCACAAGTGTTGGAATCTCTTGGTATGGGGGCTTGGTATCCCATGGCTTCCTTTTGCCATGGGTTAGCACAAAGCCATTGATAAGCAGAACCTCTAATAGACAACCTGTTCCTGTCTGAGTGACCCTCACTGCTGACTCTTGTCATCCTCATGCAAGACAGCTGCTCATCACTTCTTGGTGCCTCCCTGTCCCTGACTGATATCATTCCCCTTTCTTGTTGTTGTCATCCTTTCCATTTTCCCCAGAGTCCTCCATCTTCTGGAATGTCAATCCACATCTTCCCACTTTACTCCAAGCACATTCATCCAAATTTGGTCTTTCTGCCAGCTTCCTTTCAGCTATTCTCACCTCACATCACCCTTTCCAATAACTAGTCCTGACTCTCAACACTCCTTTATGGTTTCATCACTTCTTCTGTCCTCTCTCTGCTTACCTAACCATTCTGACATTATGCAGTCTCTTCCTTAATTTGTAAAGACAAAAAAAGAGGGAAGGTGGTCTGTATTCTCCTTATTTTGGTAACTATTCTGCCATTTTATTCTACGTCTTCCTTTTAAGCTCACAGACTGCAATCACTACCTGGAGTCAATGTTCTTGGCTTTCATCAACTGTTTTCATTGAACCTCACTTTCAACATGACCTCTAATTACCTCTTTCTAACTAATGCTGTGAATCAGTAGTCATTTTCAGTTCCTCCCTCAGCTTCAATGCAACTTCATTCTGCTCTTCTTGGCCTATCATCTTTTTCTCTTTATCAAGAGATTCCAATCTCCTCATGTTGACAGACTACCACTGACAATTATCACTGACAATTACATTTTCAGGGAACAGCCTTTGTACTTTCTCCCAAGCTGCTCTTCTCTTCTGAGAATCCACCCCCTTGTTATTTTTCAGTTATTTTAAAACTTTACTTTCAATCATCTGTCTTGCTCTCAAAAAAAAAAAAAAGTTGGAATATGCTGGGATCACTTTGCTCATCATGTTTACCAGCACTGCCTCAAAATGAACTTAACAACACTGTCTCATAATTTTCTTGAAATCCCACCTGTCTGTATCCTTCTTGTGTTATCTTTTAATTATTTACTTTTAGACAGAGGCTGCTTTTTCACAGAACCTAACACAAAGGGTTAATTGTCTATAAAGAGGCTATCAAGCACCATGGTTATATAAATACAAATTACAACAGGACTTTGGATTTCAATGATGTAAGAGCATAGTATGAAGACCTTGATATAAAGAACACAGAACTAGAAAGCTTAAGAATGCGAACTGGGCCTTAAAAACTCATTTCTCAGACATGCTGGCCATACATGAGGGTAATGTATACATCAATTGTATGGCATGCATCCATTATCTATAGAAATTAAGGTTTATACATAGAATCCTGTCTTCACTGTAAGCAATAGGCATTTTATTACTAATTTCAGGGTGGTCATGGCTTTTCCATCTGAATCTTGTAATACTAATTTTTCCAATATTTGCAAAGAAGCAGTCAGGTAGAATATATATAACAATAACATTTTGTAGTTATATTCAGTGACTAGAAATTATTTTGACAGCTTGGTTTCTAATTCTGTGTTAGGTTTGAATACTAAGTTTGACAATACCCAGGTACCAAAGCCAATATTTAATGAATCACATATGTGACTTAAGTAAACATTGCTTGGTTTTTTTGTGGTACCTAGTTTTACACGGTCTCTTCTGAAACTTAAATGAATAAATTATTTACCAGCCAGCATTTGTCCTTAGATGGCATAACTTAGATGTCAATACCACCCAAAACATCCATATTTGCCAAACCTGTCTTGCATGAAATGGAATGAGGATATTTACATAAGGAAAATGCCAAAGCAGAAAATTAACCCTTTCAAGGCTTTCATATAATCAAATATTGCAATAATTATTATCATCTCAAGTATTTAACTGATAACAAAGGATCATAATATTCCTACTGAAAGTGTGTTTACCAGTTAGACTGGTGGTCTTCCTGCTTGGAAGAGGGCAATTGGCTTTTCTGTGATGCTGCCTTTGACTTAGTATGCCAAGAAGAAAATTCAACATGAAATTTTAATACAAAACATACAAAATTGACTTGTTTTCTCTCATACAAAAGGATGCAACAAATCTCAGCTTTTGTGACAAGGAGTTTCTTAGAGAAAGGTCATCTCTATAAAAGTGCCTGCACAAACAATGGTGTCTGTCTTCCTGGGGGTGTACAGGGGAAAGGAAGAGTGAATGCTGACAGGAGGACACCGTGTGAGCCCTTTGTGTGCATGCATGCTAACTACGCCGAAATACAGAAGTGTCTGACAGATGTGGTAAAACTATGAGGGGCTTCCACACCTATCTCCACTCTTATAAAATTCCTCACACAAAGCTTGGGCTGAAAAGGATTTGCTCAACATATGCATTCCCTTTACATGCACTTCTTTCCACCTTTTAAGAACAGAAACTACTCACAGAGAACACTGAAAGAAAAACAAATTTCAAAAATTTGACTGCGACCAAATGATTCGTATGGAGCAAATACCTAGGCAGATGAGCTTAGTGAATATTACTACTATGCAAGGCGCTTGGTGCAAGAATCAGTCTATCGTGTACTGCTTCCAATCTGCCCCTATCTAAAAAAGGGGGGCATAAGGACTCAGCTGCAGCATTACACCCCACCTTACTACAGATGCCCTTACCACTACTTAGGAACTTAGAAAAAGGTTTACAAGTTAGTCCAAAAGCATTATTTATAACTATTAACGTAGGAAGCTATTACTTAATGTCCCTCAGCTTCCTTGCATCTGATTTTATACTCACTTAATCATACTTGAGTGTGATACCTTGTGCCCTTCGCCAGGGCTTGAGCTGTCCCTACTTGGTATCAACTATACTACATTATTTTGGAGTGTCTGAGAAATATATCTATGTGAGTATAGACTCTCTCTCCAAACCCATTGAAAGATTGCTTTTGCACATACACTCTGACAGATTACATTTACAGTTCTGCTATGCCATGCTCTCACTGAGAACTAGTCAAGTAAAAAACATAAACACTGATATAAATTACCAAGATCTTGTAGTCTTTATTGAGATGAGTTTCCACAAAAGAGAGGGAAAATTTTCCTAGAGTAGGGATTGCAGGAATCAAGCCAAAGTTACAAGGATTACGTTTCAAATGATAAGATACTTTCTCTTTTTGTTTTTTTGCTTTATGCCCATCTTGCTAGAGCTATGACTGAATATGTTAATCAAAATCCTATAGAAGTGTACTCATTTGTGTATTTACTTTTCATTTACATAATTATCTTACAAAAGGAGCATTTCTCCTTTGTGCTAGATGCCTTGCGATATAATTTAAAGCTACAGTTACCAAAATATCCTGTTCCAGAGGTCCCACCACTATCAATTCTACAGCCCAGTCATTACCTTAAATTATTGTACAGGAGCTAAATATACATTTCCAGTCTCATGATGTCCAAACAGTCCTGAAGTCAAAGAAATCAAATATTCCCTGTGGTGTGTCCTAAGAATCTGCATTTGGTGTTTTGGAACAAACAGGAGACATTTCCAAAGCTTAAAGGGCCTTCACAAAAAAATCAGGAAACACGTAATTGTAGAGTCCTTAATTTCAAAAATAGAATTTGTGTGTTTGAAACACAGGAAATGCTTATGGAAATGAGCAAGCACAAACAGTAAGACATATCTCCACAATCAGTGCAAAGCTACAAATACATTTTACTACTAGGTATGTATTTTAAAGAGTATACAAACTTGATTAAGCATAAAATCAAATGCTCAACGGGCACTGGGTGGGATGCAATAGAGAAGCTGAAATGGCATGCATTTTCAAAACAAAAAAAAGCCCCCAAACAAAATCAAGAATAAAACAGGTCTTCTCTGTCACTTCTGAGGGGGTGAAGAGGGCATGAAATCCCAACCAGCTTACAAAAAACATTTATCTCTTGGCCTTCTGTTATTTCTCCTGTTTTGCAAAGACAAGCACCTATCATTTGTCTGTAGCCTATGAATGTTGTCCAGGCATTTCTGACCTCTGCTACTGCTGAATTTCATCCATTAGCACTCAGAGTGTGTGCAACCAAAGTCCTACTTAAACTCAACGTGGAGTGGGTTGCAGGCTTGTGGTGGGCCAGTTCTACAGAAGATGGCTTCACTAGAGGACAACAGCAGGATTTTAAATGGCTCTTAAACAGGGACGACAACTTCTTTGCATCCTTCCAGCTTCTGCCTAGAGCAGTCATTGAGTATCTGTGCCACACTCTTATACTATCTCAAGAACCTGATCCACCAAGATTATGATAGTGCAAAACTTTCCACTTTTAGCAATTTCTTCAATTTGGGATGTGAGCACACCTGAGCTTGATGGTTATAGAATGAAAATAAAAGGACTCAGGAAATGCTGTAGTTAATGGTGGCATGAGAATTGTATCTACACCGCATATAGAGACTGACAAATAGTAGGCAAGACAATAGAATATGAACTTTCAGAAAGTCTAATGCATATATGATAACCTTCTTCATTTCAAAGATAACCTAAACAGATGTATTTCTGGCTATTCTTTCTCTCCCCTCCAACATACCTGTTTTTCAGAGTTTGCACTCCGAAAATCAAAACTTTAACTTTCCATGAAAATAAAGGAATGAACTGGAAGCATGTGACTGCAACAATGCCACATATAAGTAGCAAAATAATTGAAATTCAAATTCATAATTTCATACTTGGGATTTTTAACTCTATGTTAGAGCAAAACTTGTCTTAGCCAACCAGTGAAAGGATGACAAAATACACATCTTTAACCAGATGGCTCTTTAACAAAGATGAAGTAGACTTCTCATGAAATAGCATAGAAAAATTTTGAATAATCTCTGGAGACAGTAATTTGCCTAACCTCTGGAGATGTTTTGTACCTACTGCAGAGTTTGTTGAAGTTTATATCAGATAAATTCTGGCTTTATATTTCTCATGCTTATTACATACAAAGCATAGTACAAAACCTGTGATGCAAAGAAGTCTCTCATTGGGCTGCATCAGCCAACTCACTGTCTAAAGACATTGTTCTTTAAGTACATAAAATCAATAAGTACGGAAAATATAAATAATTATTTTGTTATCTAAATTTTATGAACCATATAGGTAACTGTAATTACTTCATTTTAAATGTCTGAAGATAGTTGCTACTTATTTCCTTTTTAGACTACTAAAAAAATCTAACTTATTTCCTGTGACACTCCTTTGACCATCATATTCTTAAGTAATTACACAGTTCAGTCAAACAAAAACACCACAAAAACTGTTCACTATTCTTAATGAGCAATTTTTAAAGTTCACTCCTCTTTTTCCGACACTGGCTAGTTAAAGATTTGATCCATTTAAATTGATAGCTTCGTCATATTTTTTTCTAAATATAAAGTATGAACTATTTTCAGCCCACTCAAGGAAAGTCTTGGTGTATAATACCAAACTCTTTGATTTGTTGCATATGCATTGCAAAATGTCATCTTGTCCTGTTTTTAATCGCCATGGCCAGAGAATACTTATGATCATTACTGATTTAAATCACTGATTTCTTCACACTCAAAATCACTTCACTATACAAAAGCAGAGGACCTCTTTTGAATTTTAATTTTGAAGAACAGTATCTCAGTCTGAGCCTTCTCTTTTCTCTGAAAAGTCAATCAGATTAGTAGTGTGCACTCATACAGCTCTCAATGAATATAAACTAGAAGGAAGTTGCCTATGTGCTATGCAGAATTGTACAGGAAACTCTCAGTTGTATGTGGGTGTGTAACCCAGGCTGCAGATTAGCAGGTGCTATGCCAAAACAAAGCAGAAAAAAAGAAAAAACACCCACCATTCTTCTTTGAATTTCTGATCTCACTTTTTACTTCAGCTTAACTTCATTCCTYGATAAATGTAATAGACATAGGAAGTTCTTATCTAATGTGGACATGCTTTGTATTATCTATGTGTTAGCTTTATGTGGGTTAGTCTACTTCATTGCTAGTTTCAATAATTAAGAACTGACTGTATAACTGCGCAACTACGAAAGAGCCCAGCAACCCACAGATTTATTCAACATTCGCTAAAAACCAATTGCTTGTCGAAGTGCCTCCCTAATTCACATCAGAAATCATCAGAGTTTCCTTTTATATTATTTTTTTAAGCCCATAAATGATAACAACTTGCTGCAATACTGGATTCCTATTAATATAAATAAAATGTTGAGATGCTTGAAAGTCAAAGCAAAAGCAAAACAAGTGAACAAACACAATGCACTTAAAAGCAGTCAGACAGATGGAGTGGACTCCTCTGGCCTCAAGGCCTAGAGACTGACAGAAGGCCATTTTGTAATAAGATTTTGTAGCCGTACCAAAAGTCTTGAATTAATTGGCTATCTGTACATTTTATTTAAGTAGAGGGTCATTAACACTGAGTATGGTTTTAAAAAACAATATGCTCTTGGGCAATGCAACAAAAACAGTGGTTTCCTTATGAACAATTTGTGAGAGGGAAAGTTGTTTCCTGCTGCCCCCTCCCCATTCTCATTTTTCTCTGCATAACATAAACAGCATCTACTTCATGAGCAAAGCCAAAAGACAGAGATACCCAATGTGCTAGCCAAGTGCCCTGAGATTCCATGAACTACAAAGGCAGCTGGAAGGAAATGGCAGTCCCTCTTCATCCTCAGCAAGGGAACCCAAACACTGACAACCACCGGGAAGCTGCTGCAGGAGCTTATCTACTAGGAAGGAAGAATGGCTGAGACTCTTCTCAAGGAGCAGGAGAACTACAACATTCAGTATATGAAACATTTACTTTTGTAGAAGGATGGTCGGAGAGGCTGCCAAAGGGCTGGTGGGGCAACAGAGGGCAGGAGAGCAACCGGGGCAGACAGCCTTTTCTCCAGGGAACCTGTTCCTACTTTTTTTCCTGTCATCAGAAGATAAAAACTATTAACTTCACATTACCCATGAGCATTAAAGATCAATGCAGATATACAATAGTGTGATACTCTTTGCTATTCTGAAAAGAAAGGAGTAACCTACCAGCCCTGTATTCTAACTTTGGCAACAGCTTAACTCCTGTGCTAAAATGAAAGCAAAAGGCTTTTCATACTGTGACACAACAGTGTACTGAATTGGAATGAACCTTCTTGCTCCTTTGAATTTATACCTTAATACATTAGTTTTGATATGCTGACTAGGATCAAAATGACACTGATGACAAAAACTGCAAGCACTGCTTTAATTCATGTATACATATAGTTCTTGTAGGAATCTCTCTAAGCTACTTGACATCCTGTGCCAGTGAGTTCCACTGAGTAATAACTTTGCATAAAATGTTACTTTATATGTTGGCTTTTAATTTCACAGAACATCCCCTTGTCCTTTTAACGCTGAAGAAAAATTAAAGGAAATACTTCTGTCACAAGACTTCTTACTGGAACAATTCTAAAAATTCACTTACTAAAAAGTATCTGCCCTTTGTCAGGTAGCAATACAGTATTGTCATATAGCCAAAGAAATTTTATTAATATCAAAAGAAAAACATTTATCAAAATATTTGCTTTCAGACTTGTTTACTGTTTATTATTTTAATTTACATCAGTTGCTGCTTGCAAAACTTCCAGGGAAATAATTTTAATTTTTTATTTTCTTTTCCCACTGCATAGTAAATACAGCCTTCTTAGTATTTCAGAAGTGTAGTACTATAGAAGTGCTAGGGCCTGCATCTGCTCCAAATGAAGTTAATGGGAAAACACCAACTGACTTTATTGGGAGTTAGGTCAGGCCCCAAATTTGCAGCTTTTGAAATTTCATAGTTGAAAATTTTTTGGCTAATCCTCAGAACTGACTACTTCTACAACTATAACACTATTTACAACTTTATTTATATGTACTTCTTTATTACAATATGTAATATCAATGTTCCTTGTAAAGGTTACTATTTTAAAGAAATTAGACTGAAGTTATTGCCAATCAACCTTTTAATAAACTTAAGTGGGATGACTTTCAGAATTTTTCTCAACATACGATTCAGTTTTTGTTCACTCTTGCTATCTTTGACAACTGCTTAACTACCTTAATTTCAAAGCCTTTTTCAGTGTAATAAAAATGTCCTTTTGGTAGAAGTTTATTGGTCCCATTTCAAATAACGTTCTGAAACATTCCTATACTGATGAGGACTCATTATTTTAGCAATTTTTCTGTTTCAACACAGTATATAAAGCCATGCCTCTCAACCAATCAACCTCAGTATAAAAGTGTAAGTGAGGTCAAACAGATTGCTCACCAAATCTTTGATCAAGTTGTCTGATCACATATAGACACAACTGTCTGAATTGTTGCATATGTTGTATAATGTTATTATACAAATTTAAGCATTTCCATTATTGATTGCTGCTTGTGTATGTATACATTAACTTGCTGGTCATAAAACTACAACAAAGGACAAGATGTACCAATACTGAATTAAGACCTCTAGTCTTGTCTCTCCCAAAATTACAAAAAATCTGTGTTCTTTATGACTGACCAACTCATGATGTTGTGCTTCAGATACATACATTTTCCAAAATTAAACTGTGAAGTTAATGTCAAATACTGTGTTGTAACTTTAAATATAACTGACATATTAGAACGGATAGATGGGTAATTATGATAAACTACACAATAGTGCTACTGCAGATAATATCATTTATCAATCCTGTGGTCCCCATCATTCATGCATTTACAGTGTGGGAATACAGTGACTGCAAAGGATAATAATTCATAATGGCTACATTCTCAGTACTTCATGCTAGCTCACTAGACAAAATAAAAAAGGTTAATTGTATAACTGGAAAAATGTAAAATTTTATTCCAAGAAAATTAACAAGCTACACAGGTAAATTTTGGCAAATGCAACTTTATATTGAAATCCACACATCTGTATCTTAAAGAAGGAAAGACTCACAGACTCTAATGTATTTCTAAAATACTAAGAAATCATATTATATGCTTTCACAAGTTAAAACTTAAATAATTTAAAACAACCAATACACCAAAATGTGCAGAAAATATAAACAAGACTGTGCCTTCAGTAGAATAAATGCTTCACAAATTGTGCAAGATATCATACTAAGGCTGCGGTCTCCCCATGACAGCTGTCTTAAAATATAAACATACATCAACTGCCTGTGTTTCTCAG
Organism: Amblyornis subalaris; assembly: GCA_018881555.1. Taxonomy (NCBI): domain Eukaryota; kingdom Metazoa; phylum Chordata; class Aves; order Passeriformes; family Ptilonorhynchidae; genus Amblyornis; species Amblyornis subalaris. Next base: position 1,236,349 of record JACAXG010000062.1, on the reverse strand, counting down.
AACAAACTAGAAAGGGCGGCACACCTAGAAAAAAATCATATAATCCCAGTGATGTGCATATTGATTTTGGGAACCATTGGAGTAAAAAGGAAAAAAGAGGACTAAGTGATCTTTCATGCACTCCCAAATGACTGACCAGAGTTATTGATTCAATTTTCCTTGCTTATTTGCTTCAATGCTAAACAAAATGGAAGATACTAGATAACCCTTTAAGGCAACATGTGTTTATTCTGTATAATTATAACTGTTCAATTATGACTGGATATTATCATTAACGTTGCCTAACAGACTGATATCTAGCTTTTTAAAAAATATAAATAAGAGTCTATTAAACTTTATACCAAATCAGCAAAAAACACAGAATACAGTTAAATGTTAGTAATTTCACTGTTAAGGAAAATGGTAATTAGAAAGAGTAATATACTTGGAGAAAAAAAAATTAAAGTCGAAATCTGAACAAAAATACTGCTTTGGAATGCTCCCCAAAACTTACTCACAAGGCAAACAGATTTGTAAGTGTGATAATCCAATAATGCATGGCACATCTTTAATCAGTTACAGTACTTGAGTCCCCAGTTTTCAGTCTTTGCAAAATAATAATTGTATGAAATGTTTTAAAGGTCTTCAGATGTCTAAAATTAGTTTTATCAACACATTAACCTCATATCAACTTAATTTATTAAGATGTCCAATGCTAATCTTTTTGATGTTCTTATTTTATGTAGTGATATACACAGCATTTAGCACTGATACTTAGCACCTGCTACTTTCATAATCTAGATTTCAACCACATAAAGGAATTCAGGGCAGTAGTTCAGTCCTTTGTTCTTAATTACAAACCTTCAGCAGTGGTCAGCAGGAACACGTTTAGGTTTAAAACAGGATTAGAGGTGAGCTATTGCAAAGACTGCAGAATGTTGCCCAAATCCTTACAGCTGCTGACATCCCATTCTTGATTTTCTCCTCAAGACATGGCTACAGGCCACAATTGCTTAGCAGAGAATGGTAGTGTTTCACAAGGCTAAAGATTTACAGATGCTCCCTCATATAACACAGTAAGGTTCCCTTGGTAACCTGGATTTTCTGCAGTAAAGAAGGGTTGTGCTGAAACAGCGCCTCAGCTCCCTGTTGGAGAAAATGCAGACAAAAGGATTGATTCCAGCTTGGGCAAAACTCATCCAGACAGCGGCCGTTAGAAATCCCCCAGGTACTACAGGCCCTCTTGCAAAAACTCTCCAGTAACAGGCTACCAAATACGGACCCCACAAGGTCAGAAAGAGGAATGTCATGATGTAGAACATTCTGCTGATTCTCTTCTCCATTTTGAACTCATCTAAAACCAGTAGCCTCCTCCTGCCTGTGGTGTTCGCGTTTTGCCTGATTCCCAACAAGGTTGGAGGTGTGGGACCCCTTCCGAATCCAGCCAGCCAATTAGCAGCTGCTTGACCACTCGCTCCAGGACCATGAAAAGTCCAGTTCTGGCTCACTGCTGCAACAAACTGGACTGGCTTCATTTTCCTGCGATCGTGAACAAAAAATATCAGCTTGAGGTAGACAAGCTGTGTGGCTAGGAGGATAAGGGCAAGAAGAAGCATAAATCCCAAGGAATCATTAGCCCTGAAGGAACGATGCTGGAAAGTGCATTGGTCTTCCTCCCTAATGAACGAGTAGGTGCCCACATCTAAAACTGGGGGGAAAGCCATGGCTACAGAGAGAGTCCACACCATACAGATAACAGCCAAACAAGTCCAGAAGGTCAGTCTTTTCGTATAAAAACGGTGGTGGGCAATAGCTAAGTATCTCGTGACACTTATGCAGAATAACATGAAAGCAGTGTGAAAGCAGGACAAAACCCCCAAAAAGGCAATCACTTTGCAAGTAAGAGTCCCATACGTCCAAGTAGAGCCATTTTTTACCGAGGTGAAAACAAATGGGAAACAAATTGCAGATCGGAGGATATCTGAGCAGCAAAGATCCAACAGGAAGTAGTAAGGAGCTCTATGCAAGGTCTTATCTTTGACTAGCAAAATGGAGATCAGAAGGTTACCCACCACACTGACTCCTATTATGAAACCCAGTGAAGTCAGTTTCAGAAAAGCTGTTAAAGGAGAGAGATTTTGTAAAATGTTGTCAGCTGCATGGCTGTAGTTCGCCATAGATGGATGGATGATATGTATATTGCCTCAGTCAAGTCTCATGATCTATATTTAAGAACAAGGAAAAAATAGATCCATACATCTTACTGAAAATGTAATCCACAAACAGAACTGATCTTGTGTCTAGTCATACAGTACATCCTCTTCTTTCTGATTTGTCATGCCATCAAAATATCTGAAAAAAAATCGAGCTATCAGTTCTTAAGTTAACATGAAATGATGTCAGAAAGTGCTAACAAAGATGTTAATTTATGGAGAATCAAATGAAGTTGTAAATTTGAGTACTATTGTTTGTTTTTAAAAAATATGAGGCTTCTCTTTTTTATACTTACTGCTTAGTATGATTGATTATTGGCAGATTTGGCTTATTACAGTTTCAGGACTGACCAATGCCCCTTATATTTGGTAGCACATATAATTTCACAGTTAAAGCCTCAGAGATTTTATGAATCAAAAGATTCCCTGTTTGCAAGCCCAAGAGTTAATCACTGACATCTTTTTTAAAAATCCCCAAAGACTGATGATATTTTGACATTACCTACATTTATTTTATGGCTACAGTATTTGTCAATGTTTTAAGAGGCAGCTGCTGTGTTGATATGGATCACACCCAAAGAAACCCTGCAGAATTTATGTTTTTTAACCCAAGTCACCAAAGCACATTAATCACATAGTGTTAGTATATGCATTTTGTAAGAGAAACAGTATTCATTTTCCCCCTCCCTTCCTGCTATAAACCATAATTTTATCATTTAGGCTTTTAGACAAACAGGTATCTAGACAGTCGATAGCAGTATGCTTTAGGGTGTCGTCCCCCCGTCGTCCCCCCCGCTTTAATGCAAATCGTTAAAGCCTCGACATAATTCATAATAAGCAACGGTCAGTGTAAATACTGAGCAAAAATAGGCAACACAGCCAAGATATAATGCCCATCCTTCCGCGAGGGCTGGTTTTGGTTATGCTTAAATAAACATATAAATTGATTTTTTTTTTTTTTTTTTTTTTTTTTTTAGCTAATTAGGGCTCTGCGATTCCCACTAATCCTCCCAGTGAATCATACCGGAACACATTTCATGCAATAAAATAAAATAAAGAACTGTCTGTTGCTGGTTTTTTTGGATTTTTTTGTTTTGTTTTGTTTTGTTTTTCTTTTTTCTCCCTCCAGAGCCAGGGACAGGAGCCACAGCAGGCATGATCAGGCTCCTTCGTTATTCACACGAAGTGTTTCCTATGCCACCTCGGGTGTACAAAGGATATTCCCACTGAATCCCAGCAAAATCCTTCCATTCTTACCGTCCACAAAAGAGCCTGATTGCTGCTGTGTAAACAGAGGCTGATCAGATCATGGCATCGTTTTAAAACCATGAAATCAGGCTCCCCCTCCCCCTCCCGCCAGCCCCGCCGCTCCCCCTCCTCCGTGGAGCTGTCCCCGCGGCGGCCGGCCCTGCCTCCGCACACACAGCCCGCACGCTGCACACGCACCGGCACCGCTGGCACACTCGCACCGCCGCTGGCACACACACTCACGGGCACGGCCGCTCCCCACGCCCGGCCGTGCGGGGCTGGACTGCGCCGCGCTGCGAGGCAGCCCGGGTGCCGCTGCCTGGCATCAGCCGCATCTGCCGGAGCCGTGCGAGAGCCCCCCGCGGCGGGGAGCTGGGGAGAGCGGAAGAGGCATTGTCTGTGAGGGCTTCCATCATGCCAGTTCTTTGGAAATCACCTCCCAGACCCGCTCCCTGAGAGGGGGAGCCCTCCCCGCACGCACCTGCATCCTCGGCAGCCCTCGGCGCCCCCAGCCCCTCTCCTCCTACCTGTTGGTGCCGGAGATCCCCACATGCCAGAGCTGCTCCTTCCTGCCGACCGGCGGCTGCTTTACCCCGGTGGTCTTTTCTATTCTTCTCTGCCGTCATTCATTCTTCTTTCTCTCTATCCTTTCCTTTTTCCTTTTTATTTCCCTTTTTTTTTTTTTTTTTTTTTTTTTTTTTTTGCCTCGGTACCTTGGCTGAGGATCCAGTCAGTGGCTCGGGGGGCGCATGCTCGCCGCGCCTCCCCCCTGCGCGCCGAGCCCCGTCCTCCCCTGTCGCAGCGCCACAATCTCTCCCAGTAACGCAGCGGCGGCGGCCGCCTCAATGAGGGCACGGCAGCCTCGGCGGCGGCAGCTGCTGCTGTCTCAGGGAGGGCACGGCAACCTCCGCGGCAGCAGCAGCGTCCTCAGTGGTGTGCAGGCAGCCCCGGCGGCAGCAGCCTCCTCAGTGAGGGGAAGGCAGCATCCTCAGTGACGGGAAGGCAGCCTCCTTGGCAGCACGTTCCCATCGCGATGCATAGCCGAGCTGGATTTATTGGCGAGCCTGGGCAAGCCAGTGAGGAAAGGGAGGGGAAGGAACTGGGTCTTGCGCTCCTTGTTTATGCCTCTGGGCTCCCCCATTAGCTTACAACGGGGGTCTGGAAGCGCCCGCCGCGCTGCGCGTCGCAGCCTGTCAGGAGAGAGACCGGGCGGTTTCTTCAGCTGCCGCTTGATCCTCCCGCTCGTGGCTCGTTTTCCTTCCTCCCGATTCCCACCTGGCGAATTCCTTCTTCCTGATCCCCGAACCAGGGAGGGCTCCTTAACAAGTGCCGTTGTTCGCGGAGGGCGCATACGCCGTGAGGACACCGCACCTTTCCCCCTCGCAGCCCGCGGAGCGGCTTCCCGACGCGCAGCCCGAAGCCGGCGCAGAACCGTCAGCGCGCTCGCTGCATGGCGGCGGGGATGGATGTGGTGTCAGCCTGTTCCGTCCGCGTCAGGGCCGGCGATTCCCCTCGGCGCGCAGGGCGGCAGCGACGGCCGCCGCGGAGAAGCGCCCGCCCGAGCCGGCGGCCGGCGGGGATCGATCCCGAGCCGTCCCGATGATGTCATGCGGGCCGGTGGGCCGGGGCGGCGGCGCCGGGAGGCGGCGGGCTGTAGCCTGGGCCGCCGCAGGGGCCTCCCGCCGGCCCCCGCACCCGCTGGCACTGACCCTCGCTGGTGCCACCGCGGCAAAACCGGGAGGAAGCGGGAAAGGCTGGGATGAGGCTTGATCCCTCCGCCCTCCCGCCTCTTCGGTTTGTATGGAAGTTTGTCCGGGAGAAGTGGGAACGTGAAAGCCATGCCCCAAGAGTTAATTCGCTTTGACTGCAAGGCAGTTGAGGAACAGCTTGTTTTGGGTCGAGAGATTTGGATCCTGAGGAACTTCTTCGCTGGGAGCTTCCGTTCGAACCAAAATAAATCCTTCTGGGGGACAGATTTATGGGGTTGATTCATAATGTGTGTCACATCTGTGAGACCGTTAGTAGACTACAGGCATTTTTTAAGGCTGTTGTCAAGTTCGGGTTCTTTTTTTTTGACACTCACTAAAAGGCATTGGAATTGGTTGCCAAACCACAAAATTAGCTTCAGTAACAGCCTGACCAAGCCTAGAGGTCTGCAGCCACTGGAAAATAGAGTTATTTAAAACCAACATCGCATTGTTTCAAGTATATGACTTCTTTCAGATAAAATTTACTCTTAGGCAGAAAACTCACACAAAACTCAGGTACCACACAATTTTTCATTTTTTTCTGCAGAGGTAATTATGAGGATGTGTTGGTGCTCATCTTTGGTGTGGCAGGGGTTAGTTTCACTTTAAAAAATTGGCATTTTGGGTGGTTATTAAAGTTACTACTTCAAGTTGCACTTCTCATTTCACAATCACCTAAGCTAAGCAGACCTCTGCAGGTATCCTTTCTTGTTAAATATATGTACCCACAGTGACATAAACAATGACCTTTGAAGTCATTCTTAAAATATGATGGGCAAGGAAATAGCCAAGCCAGCAAGAGTGGGCACTTTAACGGTCTGTCTAATATAGCAAAGAATTCTCCAAATGTCATGCATGGAAATGAAACATTTGCAATGCAAAATTAGGAAGATTTATAATATGTGATACTGAATGACTATAGTATGGTCACGGTCAAGGCCTACCTACTCTTGCACTCTGAGATGTGTAACAATGATGATTTTTTTATTAAGAGTAAACAATGCAACACAATCATCATTGTCATAAAATAGATCCAGTGCAGTAGGTTTTAACTTTTTTCTGTCTGGGCTTTCTTTCAGAGATGTTACAAATTTATATTGCTATATAACATTTCAAAACTTGCTTTCCTTTTAAACCTGTCACAGACTGCTTAGAAATAATCTGTGAATTTCAGAATTCATTCAGTGTTCAACCACCAGTTCAGCATAAATCCATTTGTCATGATGGGTGTAACCTGAGAATGAGTGTTCTAAATTTGTTCAACAAAATGTAGACATCTAGACTGAAGAGATGTATAACAAAGCTAGTTTCCTATCATAGAAATCACTGAGAAAGAGATGCATTAGGGAGCAAATTATCTCATTCTGAGACACAAAGTCCGCCATAGGGCTTGAACGCTATTCTCTTTGTTGTAAGGGTGGAGTCGGGCAAGAGAACCCTTTGTTACAAAGTAAGAGATTTCTGGTGGGCTGACATAATACTGTGTTAAACTGTTGCACTGGGAGCAGGTCACAATCTCCATAGGGGGAGAAAAAATCCAGGAGTCAAGGGGTTGGGAATCTGGGAAGGTTGATGTCAGCAAAGATGTCAGCAAAGATAGCTCCAGGAAGAAAGAACCAGGCAATGAACGTTGGAGGGCAGGGAGAAGAAGAGATATGTAAGGACAGGTAAAAAGGTCTATGCTGACTAGTTCTTCAAAACAGCTGGACTAGAGATATGAAGGGTTCAGAAAAGAAAGTGTGAGGCCGTCTATGTTGCAAAGTGAGTGGATTAGAGGTAGCCAAGAAGAATTTCTTGGGGCTTGGGCACAAGGAAGGATCCTGAATAAATTGCCCACCACACAATATAAGGGGGGCAACACCAAGGACAAGAAGAAGGAGGTTCAAAAACACAGAGGACCTGTGTCCCATACAGGCATGTCAGAAGAAAGAAGTGATTTTTTTTTTTCCTGCTTATCTACTGCTGTGCCCCAAGAAGGAAGGGTAAAAGGAGAGAGTACAGGTGAAGTACAAGCACAAGCACAAGAGTGTTGATGTACCCCATTAGAGCAAGCAGCAGACTGATTAGAGCTTTCACTGGAAAATGAGAGAGCCAAGACAATCTCTCTGATTTTCTGATTTAGGTCAAAGATGTGAACCATCTCCAGGTTTGGGCAACTCTAATATAAAGTTCTTGACACTTATGGTACAGAGCTCTTTCATTTTCTCCTGTTTGAGTTATTTAATTATCATAGCTAAGAAAAGAACTGATGCAATACTCAGCTTTGTTGGTGGTGACCGAGCATTCTGCATTCCAATTCTTTGGGTATTTTTTCAATTCAGGTACTATTCAAGAATGACCAAAGAAGTCTGTTTTGTGAAGTGGATCCACTAGGTCCATTCCCAGGTCAAGATCATCTTTTTGGGGAACTCTACTTCGATATTCTCAGTCTTTGGTATGATCTGCAGATCTGGGCAGTTCACTCCCATGAGGTGATGCTTGGGGGCACTGGGCCAAGATGCCAGGAACGTGGGTGCTGTGGTTGAATACAGTTGAATCTTATTGCAGAGGACTTTGTTGGTGTGTAAGTAGCATTTGCGGTACTTGCCATCTAATTTCTTTTGAGGATATGTGCCTTGAAATCCTGTACCACAATTGTGGACCAGGTGAGGATGCTGGGTAAGAAATTCTCATTGTTTTGAACTTTTTCCTCAGAATAGGAGAGGTTTTTGAGAAGTCTGACTCTGAGAAATCTCACTAATGCAGTCTGAGGTAGAGATTGCATTAGAGGACAGGCTAGTGATGACAGCTGAAAAGATGGGGTGAGATATTGCCCTCACTAAGGTCAGTAATAGCCCTCAATTATTTCAGTGGAATGAGGATTTCAGCAGGGGGCCAGAAGTTGTGAATAGCTAAAATCTAAAGTACTCATGTCCTTTTTGTCTTCATCACTTCAGTAACTAATACATTTACTGTCTTGAAGTTTGTATATATGCAATGTCAACCCAGTCTGCATAATGCAAATTTAAGCATTGTAAGATTTTCCAATATTTCTACAAAACAGAAGAGATAATCTACAAGGTGTGCCCACTCCTGTGCAGAGGCCAGCACAAGACTTAATGTATTGCTCAAGAGACTGTGATAGATGCTACCAAAGTGCATTCTTTTCAAAGGGCTCAAGGAATTTTTCCAAGGGAACCTTCTTGCCCGCGCAGTAGATTTCTGCAACTTTGGAGGAGTATTTAAGTAGGACTTATGTAATATGGAGACCTGTGTAGGACCCCTGCACAACAGAGAATTTCACCTGCAATATATTTGGTTCTTGTCCTTAGTAAAGTGTTTTCAGAGTGAAGACATTTGTTGGCAGTTTCTGGCTACTGAGCTGGCTCTCAACACAGACATAAATTTCACCCCACACTGAAAACCTCTCTAGTGGTCTCTGCCTCAGTGATGCATGTTTTCACCTACAACAAAATTACCTTCATATGGCTATAACAATTCTTATGGATAATAGTTATATTTTTTAATGTTAATATTTAGCCAGATCCTCAGATGTTCTCAGATGTTTTATAAATATTTCTCAAAAACATTTAATTCAGTATTCGGAAAAAAAAATTCATAATTGCCCTTTGAAACTTAATTTTTGTTCTTAAAAGTAGATCTATGTTGCAGATTTACACAGGGATAAATGAAGATTTAAATGCAAATACACATATCTGCCAAGCATATGAAAAAGGCTTTGTCCTGCAGAGGAAAACTTTTGCTCTGCGTGACTCTAATGGGAGTCAGGCACCTATATGCTTTTAAAAATTTCTTTAGATACTTAGCTGTATCCTTAGGCTTCTAAACACCTTTTACCAGTTCGTTCACTAGGACTACATTTGAAAGACTGGACACATCTTTTGCATCCAGGTTTTGCAGATAAACTGTTAAAATCAGTGTTGCAGTGCAGTTATTGTGCAATTTAGGTAGTGTGGACATGTAATTACTTGACTTCACTTGTGTATCAGGTAGTTAAAAATGCAAATCAACAATGGCYATGAGTTATTACCAATGTTAAATTGCACTGCTAATTAATTGTGCCTGCAAAAAATAAGGTACATTTTTAAATTGCTGGACTTCAGAAGTGGTGGGTTTACATACATGATTAGAGGGAAAAAGACAAAAGAGAGTGTTAGAGAGTTAAAGAAAGCTTCATATGCTGTCTCTGTTGTTTGTGCACCATATACATATATGTTGTCCTGTATTGAAGAATTACCAAAGTGCTTGTTTTCACAGCCAAGGATGGGTGATAACAAGTAATTTAAAAAAGATAAAGCCAGTCACATCCACAGTGATGCAGATCGATGACAGAGCTCCACAGAAGGGAAAAAAAAAGGAATTTCATAGTATCTGAAGAAGTAGTTCTAAGAAGATACCTTTGTTGAGATAGTATTTTTGACTGGTTGAGAATAGTTGAGAGTATTTCTCTGTCACCTTGGATCTCTCCATACAAATATATAAATAATGTAATATTCAAAATGTAATCTTTAAGCAACTTGTTTAGTTCAATTATTGGGTTGTTTGGTTGGATTTTTTTAATAGTGGAGGGTAGGCACTATATTGTATGTCTATATAACAAATCTTTTAGCATGAATTATTCTGAACTTGCARTTTTTTTAGTGGGAAGCATTGAAATTCTTTTTCCATCAACAGTTTTTAGTTTATATGGGCAGCACTGTAGAGATGCCTTAGTAACAGTGCCTACAGCAAGATCCTGAGCTGCTGACCTCAGGAGGACTGTCACTGCCTGCACACATAGGGAGGAGAAAGAACCTCTTGCCAGAACATCAAGAGAATGTGAACCAAGCTTACTGAAGTTTCTGCTATATCCGGTCTCTCCACTCTCTTTGTGTGCCAGAAAACCTGTTGGTGTTTTGGTAATTGAATGTGAAACAGGAGGGAAAATACTTTTTTCTTTCTTCATTACAAAAAATAAAATACCATTCCTTACAAATCTTGTAGATGTGATTTGTTGAAGCATATGCATAGACTCAGAGAATAGCCTTACTGAAATAGTGATTCATTTATTTAATGTATTTTCATCTGCTGTTTAATTAATCCAATTAATTGTACATCTTTTAGTATGAGCTACAATACAATATGTCTTTCAACTACTGTAAATACATTCCATTCACTATTTGTTTTTCTCTGCATGACATATGGTAATGCGAATACATCACAGTGGTGCAATTCAACAACCAAAATAGTCGAAAGGAGCTGAACACAGTTAGGAATTCATTACTAAATCACCATGGGTGAAAAGCATGATTTTTGCATGAGGCTTATCTAACCAGTAATATGAAAACAAAATGGTGAGAAGCAGGTAGAAAGTATTTCAGAATTAAGAAGTTGAATTGAGAGCACTGACTCAGGGCCATGTCAATGACGTTTTGGTTCTGATGCATGGCTAAGCAACCTTGGCCTCTTTGGTGACTGTTCTCCTATCTCACCTTATGACACTATATCAATCACTTTTGGGTAGAAGGGGAGCATTCCCACAAAAGAAAAGATTTCCTGTCAATGCAAGTCAGCATCTCAGGACCACTAACCCAGAAAGCTCTGTTAATTTACTGCAGTGGGAGAATCTGTCACTGTGATTTTAGAAGTGTTGTCTGTTAGCTTTAGAAAGCTCGTAGATTTTCTTTTTTAAACAAAGTGTTTGGTTTGTGTTGTTTGTGCACCTCACCCCTTCTCAGATATTATGTTTTATAGTCCTTGTCTGTGCTATTTTAACATTTGATTTTCAATAAAATGCTTTCCCACAGCTATACAATACTCCTGGTTTACCTTGCTAAATGGAAATTCAGGTCTTGAAATCAGCTAACCCTGCTGAAGCACAGAACAGCTCTGCAGTGTCATGGTCATTAACAGTGCCAATCACGGCATTCAGGAACACTTTTTTCCTATCACCATTACAGGCACCAGTGGAACACTGTGGAGCACAATGAATGGGGTTAGTGACATTACAGAACAGAATGCTCGCCTTGAGAGACAAACCTCAAAATGCGTGACACAGGGGAAGGATGACTTCTTCCAGCTGAGCTGTGTCCAAAATTTTTATGCATCCAATAAAAAGCAAASACGGACTTGTGTGAGATGCACATAACTTTACCTGTTATGTAAACCTACTCTATCCCAAGCTCTTTCATAATTTTCCAGCATGTATGGATATGTGCAGAATATTTCTTTGGCTGGGGGGACTGCTGGGTTGGCAGGTATTGCTCCCATCTCTTTTAGTGCTGTTGGCTCACTAGAGATTATTAGGATGTGATTGGGGCCTAATGAAAGGAGTGATTATGGTTCATTATTTTTCATATGCATTCTGTCATGAAGCTATTCAATGCCTAAGTGAATTTATGCATATTTCCTTCCCTTCCCTGTCTTTTAAACCTGAAGGCTGATTTTTGTGAAGTCTGATACATGAGCAGAGAGGTCTCAGAGGCAGGAGAGGTTCCTACAAATTTTGTGAATGTCGGTGTTGGCTACTTGTCCTAGAGTTTACCTTTTTCCCTTGGCTGGCCACCACTTTCAGGCTGGCCACCACTTTCAGGCTGGCCACCACTCCCTAGGGACCCAGATCAGTATCAAACTGATCCACAGCCACACTGCTGAGCTCCTCTTGTCTCTGCCGTGATTATTGCACCATTTCTTCCTGTGCTTACAGAACTATTTGCATGACTATTATTAGTGTGTAGGGATATAAGTCAAATCAATCACTTTTGTAGAGCTGAGATATAGGAATACTTCCATTTTCTGCCATCTTTACGGTTAGGTTAGAGGTGAACCATGGAATGGACAACGTGTTGTAAGATTACAGAGACTATTTGACAATAGAATTTTCTATTTCTAGCAATATACTGAGGGAGGATTTAAAAATAATAGGATAAAACAGGATAACTGTCACTGACAGTTTTCAAAGCTGTCTTTTAGGCTGTGCTTAGGGACAAAAATTAATGGTGTCAATGTAAGAAATATTTATTTTTTGCTGATATAACAAGTTCACATCTAGGTATTAGTCTTCCTACAAATCTATTGTTCAAATTTTATTTTAAGATAATACATACAGTGAATGCATTATATATATATATGTATATGTATTACATATATGTATATATATGTGTATTATATAGTACAGTGTAATGACCCCCTGGATTGATTTAAAGCTCTGTAAAAAATATATAAATTGTTTAAAAAGGTATACTGCTGAATGATAATTGCTTTGAATGCATGAGATTGAGACAACGGAGAGTCAAAACTGTAACGTCTGAGGTGGAGGGTGAACACTGTTTTTGCAAGCAGTTACCATGAATATATGTTCTACCAAGCTTCAGGTCTTATGATCTAGAAAGTGAAAAAAATAGTCTTGGATATTCATGTGTCAGCTCAGCTGTTAACCGTTTACTGCAACTAATTTGGTACCTAAAACCTTATGCCATGGTCCCATTTTGTCAGTTTGTTGGCTATTAAACATGAAATATTCTCATTTATATGTAGAATAAGGAGAAATAATTGTAAGTTTTATACTTGCAAGGATGCAGGCAACAGTCTCTCTCTCAATGAAGGTAGGTCATCTTGAGAAACACAACAGTTTGAATTCTGCAGATACTATCAGAACAGCACTGTGAGGGCACAGTAGGAGGAATTGCATGAATGCAGCTCTGATGTAACTGTAAAACTGTACATATAAATTTATTACTGCATTGCCTGTTTCATGGAGGTATGAAAGAATGAATGCTTTATTTGAAATGTCACCTGCAAAACTAATCAAGCCTAATGGTAGCAAATGGCAGTATCTTTTGCTCAATTGGACTAGTATTTGCATGTGGTCAGGCAATGTTTGAGTGTGGTATTTAAAGAAAAGAGTGAAACATTGAGCAGAAACATGATGTTGCACTGCACTAGATAAGACAGTCTGCTGGCAAGAGAAACAAATGTGATCCGGTCTTGGCTACCTAGATTGTTTAGTGCTGGTTTTGCTTTGTTTTCCAATTGACTGCATAGTGTCAGACCATGGAAGTGAGACCAGGACCTAAATCTTGCCCTAAGAAGCAGGTATCCTAAACAGCAAACATGGAAGTCAGTCCCTTTTGCCCACATCCCACCCTCCCCATCTCATTGCTCTTGCATTTTTATAGTTGCAGAGTCCAGGATAAACAGGAGACCATGCTTTCCAGGACTGTACTGTCTAGTACTCCAGGCAACTTCTTTGGAGGTGGGAGACTGGGCTTCAATTCCAGATCTTCTGTTTTGTGCAATATAAGTAAGTACTAGGTGGGAAAAAGCTGGACGTCCTCCAGCATTTGTACATTCACTGGACTCAGCACTGCTGCTGATGTACCTTACCTGAACACTCCACTCAGATCAGACTCTTGTAGGGACACTGCTGGGAGCGAGACATTTAGGTTATGCTCTGTCTCACATCTGGATCACAGAGATTCTGCACTGCACACTCCCAGACAGTTCTGCATGTGAAAGGAAAGCCTGCAGGTCTAAAGTGCAAATGTAAATTGAAAAGTTAGCACTGATAAGTCTTTCTGTTGCTGCAGTGAGGGATTTCTGGATCCTTTTTTTGAGGATTCTGCTCAAGTCATGTTTTAGATAATTAAACCACCTCCTAAAGTCTTACAGTTCCTCACTGCATAATTTTATTAAGTCTCACTGAACTTATTTGTTCTCCATTATTAAAATAAAATGTGGAAATAAGAGATCCAAATAATATTAATCTGCTTTTCCTAATATGAGATATTAGGAAACCTGGTCAGAAAAGCGCTCTTTTAATGAGTCAACACACCAGTTCCTCACAGTACAGTACCAGCAGTAACCAAGTAAAACATACCTGTTGTGTAATTCTGTGCTGCATTGTAAATTTGGTATTAATGTAATGCTTCAAAAGCTAACAGAACATTTAGTTGATATACTGTATCTCTCTATTATGTATAATATCTCTTCATAAATATGCATGCATAACAAAACTCTGGCAATTTAAGGAATTTACGTAAAACTTATGAATTCTCTTTGATATCACGGGTACTCAAGATATATCTGTTTCAACCTGCTCTATATTGATGAAAAGGAAAAAGTTCTTTATTTTTTCCTAACCTTTTTAGTGCATTGAGTTTTCAAAGAACACTGCCACAAGGCCAACCATGGAATATAATGAAATGCCAGCAAGCTGAAATCAAATGGAAGACCTTCAGACAAAAAGAGCTGGTAATTGCTCAGAATGACTTATGGGTTAGTTACCAAAACGTGGATCACATCTTGGGAAAGCTTGGTGATGCTGAAAGATAAGAAAAATTTAAAAAGGGGAAGAGAAGTAAAACTTAAAATAGTAAAGGTAACTTAATGGCCATTCTGGAGTAAGACAGAAGAAATCAGAAGAAAAACTTGTTGCAGAAATGTAAGAAGTTATTTTCTGCTGTCACAGCCAGAGACAGTTGAAAACATAAAATTAGTGGAATTACAAGGCTAGATTCAAATTCATTTTAGGCAAACCTAGTTAGACAATAAATGGAGCTGGGATAACCTTGGGTGGATACAGTGAGAAGTTGGAGACAGCTAAAGTAAGGGTCTTAATTACGAAACTTTCGGACTTCTGCAACACTTAGCAGTCTTGAAATACAATTACGAACCTACTTAAACCAAAACTATTTTAAGGTGAGGTAGGTTTTCAAGCCTTAAACTTTTCAACCTTTACTTAAAAATATGTAAATTGCGGGCATGGATATTTAAATATGGCTCCTAGTGAACAGATACACTTTCAAAACAGAAAGGGAAATGCTTGTTTTTAATGTAAAAAGCCTACGTGTTTTTTCACACCTGGAGGCTTCTGAAATTGAAAAATTCTAGAAGAAGAGGATGAATAATTACTAGTCCTAAGAATATGCTGAGATTTTAACATTGAACTTCCAAGTGCTAAAATGAAGAAAGAGATACAAGTTTAGTAGACTTTGACTCAGCATTGTGGTTTAAGGCTTAGGTATGCAGTAATGTGAAAAAAAAGTGCATTATATAGCAGTTTTGAGAAAGGATTTCTTAAGCCGCTCTACCAGGGGATAGTGAAAGATTTGTTCTCGTCTCTTCAGCATGAGCATCCTAGAAGGAACTTTTGGAACCAGTGTAGTTTATGAGTTTCTATTAATTTGGTGGTACGTTTAAAGAAACATATATACTTACAAAATTCTTTACAAATGTCCCAGTTTCATACCTTTCTCAGCCTTTGTAATAAGACCAGAAATAGTTACTGTAAGCAGGTGACAGGGATCAACAGTTTCAAAAATGAAAAACACAATCTTTCACTCACCAGGTTTATTTACTTAGCATTTATTTCTCATGAAACCAGAGTGCAGCTTTTGAAGCACAGGACAAAAGGAAAGCAGGGTTTCGACACCAGATAATGAAAAAAACAAAAACCAGTGCTGTAAGAGAACATAGAATTCTTACTGAGCAAATTGCTTAGCTACTACTGCATGAAAGAGAGTATATTTAAGGTATGCCTGTCAGCACCTCTTTGTCCTGTTTCTATGACATTTACTTCCCAAAGCCTGTATTTTACACTGAATTGGACAACTTTCACAGTCCTGTGTTACAACAGTTGACATTATGATATATTAAGGCAGCAGTCAGACAATTATTATGTACAGTCAATTTCAGATTATTTTGGTAGTGTACATAAAGTGACCACATGCTTTACATTCACTACTGGAAGGTCAGTATCCCTTTAGAAGTAGAAGGGATTTTAATTCTTAAATCCTCTTAAATCCATTGGGAGTTAAGCAGAGAAACCTCTGGCAAAACTCATGAAAGTTCAGATTTCTAGTCCTTTACATTTCTATCTACAGCTATAATAATTTCCTTGCTGGCCGTTCTGAAAGTGAGAGCATGTAATCCTTTTTACTGGGATTTCAGTGTTACTTCTGGACAGGAAAAGAAAATTTACCAAGTTCTTATTTAATACATAGAACCTCATGTAGACTAGGTGAAAGGAGTTCCTGAGGAACAGTTTGACACAGACACAAACCAGAGTGCTTTTATTACTGAAATAATAAGAACAATATGGCAGACAGGTAAGCAGTTGTACATCAGTTGTGTACAGCACACACATTAAAAGTGTACGAAGAGGCACTTTATATCAGTATGGTGTCCTTGAGAGTGGGCTGGCTTGTGGATTTCCCTTTGCCTTTGTTGATAAGTCCTGGGGGGGGGCAAAAGAGTGGAGTCTAAGTTGAATACACAAGTTCTGAAGTGTATTTGTGGAATAAGAGTGAGGAGAATAATTTTTTCTAATATTTATTAAGATGTAGGTCAAATAATTTACTGGTAGCAGACTGAGAGAAAAAAAAAAGACAGAATCTATTTTAAGAACCAATTTAGATTTTCACATAAATGGAAATCAAGAATAATTCTACTGCATTACACAGAAGTATAAGGGTTGGTGCAAGGTCAGAATGAAGCCTCTTGTGTTTTCTGTTCAAAATGAATTTAAATCAGGATGACTGCACTGATTTCAGGAACTTGAGGCTGTTTTTTAACCAGATGAAAATTTGGCATTCAGTTATCACAATAAATAATTCAGCTAATATTTTTGTAAGGAAAGAGATGAGGATGGAGACTAATGTGGTTGCAGTTCCCCATGAGCACCATCTGGTGCAAGGTGCACTACTGGTCAAATGACAGGGACCTCTCCACCCTGTAAATGTACCTACTGCATCCAAACCTCTATTTTGTGTTTGACCTTGTCCTAAACTCCCTCTGATGCCAATTGAAACTCCATGTGCAAGAAAGTCTTTTATTCTGGCTGTCAAATCTTAATATTTTCAAAATGTTGACTTGGGCAGGAGTTGACATAATTCACATTTGGGGCTTTGCACTGAAGCACTTGGATTCCATTTGGAGTACAGTACTAGCCCCATAAAGCCATCTCTAAAAATCCCACTCTGAAAAGAGGATTAGTGTATATGTGCTGCATTTGCTCCTTTTTTTCCATAACCTTTCAATGCCTCAGGGATTGAGTTTCACTAGACACAGTGGGAGAATCCTGGTACATCTGGTTTCCCTGTGGTCTTACATGATGACTGAACAGCCTCACAGCTTTTGCAGTCAGGTTCCCTATGGGCTCACACTGTGATTAGATTTGTTCACCACAAATATATCCTTGTTCGCAATAAAGATACGAGTGAATTGAGCTTCTGTTTATGCATTCCATTTACAACAAGGATTTCATAGAATCATACAGTAAATTAGGTTGGAAAGGACCTCTGGAGGTCACCTCGTAAATTTCTTGGCTCAGTCTCTTCCCAAAGATTTCTTTTTTCCCTTTTTTTGGATGAACAATTTAGAAATATCCTTTCATCTGACAGTGTTCTCTGCTTTTCTACTTCTTCTAGATGTATTCACCCCAGCCCACACAGATACTGTATTTCAAAAGATTATATACAGGGTTTTTAAAAATTAAGTATACCAACAATACTAAATTTTGAAATGCGAAATCTGGTGTGGAAGAAGGTTAAAGATGAATAAGCCACACAGCTATGCCTGAATGTCTGAACAAATAGCTGATCACCTATTTGGCTTTTTTCACAGTAAGAGATGACTTTATGGAGCAAGAGGGTAGCAGTGGCCTGGGCATGCATTTGGCACCCAGGGAGATACAGCTGTCTGTCATTTCTTAGGCAGGATTTGAGGTTAGCCAGCACCCTGTGCATCAGGTCAGCCTGCTACCATAGCCCTTGCATGGGGGATGGTTGTGGCAAAGTCATATGGGATTCAGAAGGCACTATGGTCACCCCCTTAGAAGAGCTTGATTTCATTTTAGGACAATAAAATTTTTTGAGCTGACTTCATTGAGATTCTCACCAGAGCCATAGTTATTGCTAGATAATACTGACTTGTTCTTGGAAAAGTACTTTTTCCTATTTTTAATGTAAAAGTTTTTTGGGATTTATGTTTTCTTTCTGCAAATACAATAGGATGAAAAACATGGCTGTGTGACATTTATTGCTGAATAGGGGTTTCTTAATGGCTACTGCTCCAGATATACAATCAGCATCTTTAATTTTATACTTTTTTTTATTCATTACTTTTTATGAAAAAGGGCTTTTTTTTAGTTGATATGGACTACTTTATAGATGATATACTGTGCAAATATCAGATAGACTTTTGGAATTTGATCACAAATGGCCTTTCTGAAAAGATCAAATTTTAAAAAAGCTTAATTGTTCCTTGTTTTTCATGCACACACTGAAATAAATATGTGCTCTTGTGGAAAAATGAGTCAACATGGCTTCTGCTGATCTTCCAGGTCATTTGAATAGGTTCAAATAAAATTTGAAACTGCTACCATGGGACTTATGAACAATCATGTTAGGTTAAATTCTGAGAAATAAGTGCAGGTATTGAGCATGTAATTTCCATAACCATATCAGTTCAGAAATAGGTTGGCAGAAAATGTCCTTGAAAAGTTCTAGAATTAAAGACATTCTCGTTTCACAGGTAACTCATGAAAGCAAATATATTTTGATAAAAGCGACAATTTTCTTCACTTTAATTCTGCCAAGATTAAAATTTGTCATGTTTTAGGATGGTTGCTTTTCCGTGACAGGGTAAGGAAGGGACACGGAGTTGTATTATTTATTATTAGCACTGTTGCAGTGTGTGCAATCAGTTGCATAAACAGAAGAACAGAAAAACAGAAGAAAAAGACAGACCCTTCTCTTCTAAGTTTTATGGAACTGTGTTGCTCTGCAGTGTTTTAGCTCCATTCAGGAAAAGAACGTAATTTTCATGCTTTTATACTCGCCAAGTGAAGAGTAGCAGTATGAACATGTACCTAAAATTTTGGTGCCTTGAATGAATGGCAGCCGAGAAAGCTGCTGGTACTATTGATTCCAGCTGAAATTTCCAAGACAATGACTAGCGAGGAAGAACATGGCCAATGTAGGAAGACTGAAGAACACAAACTTTAACCCAACCCGGCAGCAACATCTAGTTTTCTGCAATAGTGTGCTTGTGGACACAATTCTCTCCTCTCTGCCTCTAATGTCTGCAACTCCTAGGTCTGACGGAGGGCACTCTGCTTTCAGGCCTTCACTTACGCTATGTAACGCACCCTCAGCAGATTTTCTGGTTACACCAAGCTGTGTGGTGCAGATGGCACACCAGAGGAAAGGGGTGCCATCCAGAGGGACCTTGACAGGCTTGAGTGGTGGTCCCATGTGAACCTCATGAAGTTCAACAAAGTGAAGTGCAAGGTCCTATACCTGGGTCGGGGCAATCCCAGACACAGCTACAGGCTGGGTGGAGAGGAGATTGAGAGCAGCCCTGCTGAGAAAGACTTAGGGATGATGGTTGATGAAAAACTCAAGATGAGCTGGCAGTGTGTGGTTGAAGCCCAGAAAGCCGACTGTGTCCTAGGCTGCATCAAAAGCAGCATCGCCAGCAGGTCAAAGGAGGTGATTCTCCCCCTCTACTCTGCTCTTGTGAGACCCCAACTGGAGTACTGTTTACAGTTCCAGTGTCCCCAGCTTAAGAAGGGCATGGAACTCTTGGACCAAGTTCAGAGGAGGGCCATGAAGCTGATGACTGGAGCACCTCCCCTAAAAGACGGGCTGAGAAAGATGGGGCTGTTCAACCTGGAGAAGAGCAGGTTGTGTGGAGACCTCATAGCAGCCTTCCAGTATCTGAGGGGGGCTCACAGGGAAGGCAGAGAGGGACACTTCATCAAGAACTGTAGGGACAGGAAAAGGAGTAAAGGGTACAAACTGAAAGAGGGGAAATTTAGGTTAGATATTAGCAAGAAATTTTTAACTGTAAGGGTAGTGACACACCGGAACAGGTTGCCCGGGGAGGCTGTAGATGCTCCAGCGCCGACAGTGTTCAAGGCCAGGTTGGATAGGACCTTGACTAACCTGATCGGGTGGGAGGTGTTCCTGCCCATGGCAGGGAGGGTTGGGACTAGATGGTCTTTAAAGGCCATTCCAACACCTTAATATTCTATGATTCTGTGGGTGTCTCACTCTAAAGGGACGTTTTATTTTTCTCATGAAATCACTGTTTTGATCTGATCAGATGAAGGATCCAGAAACAAAAGGCTCTGCTGACTGTCTAGTGTGCCTTCACCTTAATGTGACAGAGCTTCCCACGCATTTTCAAATTTCATTACAGAGAAACTGAGCTGAGGGGACCAGTACAACGTCTGGAAATGTTTTGAATGCCTGTATCATTTTATTGCTCATTTAATTTTAGTTCAAAGAAGATGTACTTTTATGTAAGTAAAGATGTTATTTACCATATCGTACTTGTAAATTCCAGGTTGCTTGCTGGAAAACTTGCTTTCCAAAAGTAATATCTGGTGTTCCTGTGCATTCATGTGAACTGAAGATCTCCGTAATTTAAAAACTGGTTACATTCTTTAAGAATTGGACAATTAGGAGCATAGTCAGAGTCTAATGTATTAAAGACTTCTCACTTAAAAGTTCTGAAGATTAGGTCCTGTGCATCAACAGTCACATCAGATCTTGCCAAATATGTTTTGCTGCATTTGGTTCTGAATTAGTAGTTGTCTCACTTTTCTCATCTGGTGAACAATCCACACCTTCTGTTGACTTCATATCCTTTACTATTGGTTCAACTGTAAACCAGGAGGATAAYGAGACCCAAGCTCTCCTTTCCACCACTCCTAACCATCTCGTCATTACACCAGTTTAGATCTGCCAAACCTTTCATCAGATGTAGAAACGAATTGAAAGGTTACTTCCGTAGCATAATAATTAGAGCATTTTTCATGGTAACAGATCTATTACAGTCCATCCACTTAGCCATATTTATCTTGTTATAAACAGTCAACTCCCTATTCCCTTCCCACAAAGCTTATGTAAACAGCTGTATGCAAAGACGAACCAGGGCTTCAGACTGTGTCTGTGTCTAGTCAGTACACAAGAGTCTCTGGGCTAGTCCACGGACCACTCTTATGGAAGGGCATAAAGGCTGAGAATCACAAGCACAACACACTCCAGAAAACTCAGTGCGTATCCTGGAGATACCACCTGCTTCCTGTGACACCATCATAAGCCAATGATTCTCATTCCACTTGCTCTAAGGACACAATTGGCATGCAAACATTAATACCTGTAAACATACAAAGGTCCTCAAATGCAAGATGTCATAGAATTGCCAGGTCTCCCAATAGTATTAAAGCAGCATCACTCATATCTGAGTAGGAGAAAGTGGTTTACCGGTGCTTGTACGCCCGGAGAAGCAAATGCATCAGGAACTGAGTGAAGCCTTCGTATTCCAGCCCCAGGTACTGCTGTACCCAGCAGAATGGTGAGGCCCAGCTGGTGTGCAGCACTTGTAGGTATGTTATGAGAAGTGAAGGACTTCTGTCCATTCACAAAGGGACTGTACGTGTTAAATGTTTTAGGATGGCTGGTTTTTAGCTACTCTATTGTTGAAGCATATGGAAATCACAGCAGTCAAAAGCTGCTCCTTCCTGTCCTGCAGCTTCTTCTCATTAGAAGGTATGTTGTGCTTGGTAAGAGGTGGACATTGTTAGGCTTTTTCTGCTTTTTTCTCTGAAAACAGCTACTAATGGTATTAGCTTAGTGCACAAAGTGAACTCCTTTGTGCCAGTAGCTGAAATCCTGAAAGAGCTAGAACCCTGTTTTCACAAAATGCTAGGATAAAACCAGCTCTTTTAAAGTTAAAAAAAAAAAGAGTATCATTCAAATAATTAAAGCACTAGAACACAATATTTCTTTAAGAGATAAAAAACAAAACAGAAAATGGTCCTTTATATCCTTGTGTCTCCAGCTAGAAAATGGACATAAATGGCTTTTCTGGTATAAAGGCAACTACGTAAGATATGTTGAAAATTCATAGTCAAAAGGAAAAATAAATCAAGTTTTCCTTGTACCAGGCAAACAGGATTCTTTGCAACTACAAGCTGACAGTGTCAAAGTAAGGGGACCAGCTCCCTTGAAGTGCTTTAAAGTAACAGTTATTGAAATGGGATAAACAAATAGTAGGACCAAGAGAAGTAAACTCACTGCACAGAAGTTTACTGAAAACATACCTTATGACACATTAGTTTGTAAAGTTATCTAACATAAGCAAAAATAGATAAGAAAATAATAGTCAACAGAAGGAATTTCAACAGTTTCAGTCATTTCTGTCATCTTAGTTTTCCTTTTCATAAGAATTACTTCATCAAGCTGATGACAAATCATACGTCAAAGTTTATTAACACAGAGGAAAAACAGGAGTATCTGATTTTACACTCATGTCATTGACAACTGCAAGTCTTTTACAATACAGCTTCTGACAGAACCCAGGAAACAAAGCCATTATGTTGTGCAAACACCTTTCAATGAAGTACATACAGCTTTGGGCAAAGAACAGAGTTTCTCATATCTCTATTGCCTGAAGATAATTACTCTGTTAAAATTTTGTTCTCCTGCAGTGAAACTGTTGCCCAGTTCTGTGAGACTATTGCCAGGGATCTTTTCCAAAGTGTAGATAAAGGAGTATGTGAAAAGCTGCTTGTGATAAAATGTATTCTATTAAAAGAGCAATACTTAATATTTTACTAAAAAAATGGCAAAATTATGTAACTTTGGGAAATATAAAGTGAATTGAGTAGCAATTTTGTGGGTGTTCTATTGGTTGTTTTGTTTAGCTAAGCTGGAACATCAAAAATCACAGTTTGATCTGTGCTCGCACCCACCGAGTTGAATTATCACATACAGGATCATCTACTGCTGCTGGACGGCTTTCAAAGGTGATGCTACTGTCTGAAGCTCCTCTTAGGGCTGTAAATTTCATTTGTACACAGTAATTGCGCATCGTGTCCCTTTCTGCCAAAAATGGCATGCAGAAATCAGAATTTGGAGAACATCATCTGCCCACCCAATTACTTACACAAGACTTGCCCAACAACTCTTCTAGCCATTGCTTTGTGCTCTACTGAACAGAGACACAGAGGAAGGGGAAGAATAGTATCAAAATACATAGCTCTGAAAGCCAAGACTTCTAGCAAGACTGGCAGTGTCCACAGCACAAGATCAGGAGGAAATTCTGTGAACTGTGGAGAGCTCACCTACCTATGCTCCTTATTCTGCTGCTGTTACAGATCATGCTCCTTGGCTCAAGCAGACAGCTAAAACACCCTAACAAGTCAGAGGGACTTCTGGTAGACATTCTTGGCTAAGCCATTTCACCTTTGGTACTTAAGGAAACAGGTCCTAGACACACTACTAAGTCTTTCAACCATATGCGATACAATCCGACCGAGCACAAACAGAATAAGACTATTTACATCTCCCACTCTGCACCAGGATCTTTCACTTTGGTTTTGGTTCTAATCTGTGGAACTCACGTGCGTCAGTTAGAGAAGCCTAAATGTTTAGCTAGCAACATAAGTCTGTCGTGAGGCATACACTCAAGAACAATGGACCCGTTGACTAAACCCAGAATTTTAACAAAACAAGTTCTTTCTACATCGTAAAAGAAATGTGCACAACCGTCTTGTTATAATTCTAATAACCTTGTAATGCAGAAATACTACACAGAATTCCTCATCAAAATAGGCAAGTCTTCAGTTTTGGAGAAAAAAGTACAAACACCAAACAAAATAAGCCTTAAACCTGCTATGCCTAAAGGAAAGCTGAGTACAAAAAATGAACAAGAGAAAAAGCCCATATCCCTAACCTGATTTACAAAGCCTTACAAGGACTTTTCTGTGAAATACATGTTAAATGTAAAAATAGTCTCATTCTTAAGAGTATCTACTTGGTAACAATACAGGCTACCGGAGTGGCATATTCTAAAATAAAATACTCTACAAATATTCTAAAAGAAAAAAAACAAACCTTACATATTTCCTTAGTTAAGTCCCATCCCTGTGACAGCAGAAGTGAGCTGTTACGTGTTAACTGTCATTACAGAGAACATGAACACAAGCACACAAGCTAGAGCAGTCTGCTCACTAGCTATCTAGTTAGGACTACTTTCAAAACTCTTGTCATCCTGACTGGAAGATTAATAGCTGCATCCTCCTGATTAAACATTGAAACTGAAATTATGGAACTCGTTGATGGTCTTCCTCACATGCTAAATTTATAAACTTTTACTGTGAGCCACTCTACAGTTTTACTTCCCCAATCAAAAAGCTTTTACCCTTCTCTAAAGCAGATCTTAATCACAAGCAATATAAAATTATCTTTCTGTAATGAGGACAGATCGAACAAATCCCTTTTACTGGGTACATTCTTGATTCTGTTGTAATGAACAGTAAGAGGGGTTTGCAGAAATATCTACTACATGTTTTTTGAAAGTTATCCAGAATCAAAGCTCAGTCTTACACCCAACCCCAAGCCGTATTTGGAAATTCATTTTATCCGAGCATTTTCTTGAAGTCACTGCTGCCCATTCCTTCTCCGTGCGTACAAGCCAAGGCAGGCGCAGAATCCGACAACACTGACAGCGAGGCCTAGAAGGAAGGCAATGGTATCTCCTGTGTCCAAGGCTTCAACTACTGGCAGCACCAGCAGCAATGACATGAGGACCAGGAAAAGTTTTGAGGTGTTCTTGGTTAAAGGCATGCTGACAACCAGCTGACCCCAATGGGAGTTAAATGAGGAAASTGGTGGAAAGCAGGTACTTCAGTGGTATCTACAAGGAAAACAAAAGGACAGTGATAGGGTTTCCCTTCCTTCCCCCCTGGATTTGTCTTGTCAAAAGCCAACTCATGTGATTGATGTGTTACAGGTATCTGGGTGGGGCTCACGAAATTTAGGTTTTTTCTTCCCAATGACAAAAGCAAATGACTTATTATAATGACACAGCCACAGTGGGTTTGCTATCTTGTTACGTAACTCTGTGGAAACTAATCTTTTGAAGTCTTACCATGAGATAAAAGTCAGAACAGGTTCTCCTGCCTGCAGCTACCAGCGCCTGCTTACCTGGTGCTTTGCTATGCGGGCGTTTCACCAGGTGTTAGGGCTTGATGGCTGCTGCACATCACTCACCCACGCTTCCTAGCACACGGCATTCTCGGGATCCGTGAGCACGGACAGGCTACGGCATACCGGCGAGGGCGTGAATTTAACCTCCCGGGCAGTGCCACCGTACCCTCACTCCAGGACAAATGTCCATCGTGGTTCCTACAACTTGGAAAGGTGCACCCGACGAGCACGCCGGGACCAGCCCAGACCGCCCTCCCCGCAACAGTTCTTCCCGCAGGGATGGCTCCTTCCCGAGGTGCACACGACAAAAACCCGTCCCGGGACACCCGAACAAGCGGCTGCTCCGCTCGCACTCCCGGCGGCGGCAGTACCGGGCTCCGGCCGCACCCCGGCCGGACCGCGCCGCCCCGTCCCACCGCCGCGGAGCTGCGGGACGGCCGCTCCTCGGAGCAGCCCCCGCCCGCACGGCGCCCCTCAGTCACCTCCTGCCGCCGGCTCCGGGCTGGGGCCGTCCCCGCTCCGCGCCGCCCGCAGGGCGCTCAGCAGCCAAAGGCGCCGGCCCGCGCCGGCCCGCCGCGCTCCCGCCGCTCGGCCGCGGCCATGACAGGAAGGGGCGGTGGCGCGGCCGAGGGCGGGCGTGACCCGGCCGGGCCGCCTCCGCGCCGCTCCCGCTGCGGCGCGCGCTGCCCGCCGGCTTCGCCCCGCCGCGCCCGCCGGCATTCCCGGGGGCGGCTCGGGGTCACAGGCGCTGCCAGCGGCTCCAGGTCCCGGGAGCGGTGCTCGCCAGGCCGGCCCGGGCCCGGGGGAAGCGGCGGGGCCGGGCCCTTCCCGGGACACCCGGCCGGGGGCGCCGGCGGCTCCCCAGGGCGGCTCCCAGCCGGACCGCCGGAGTGCCCGTGCTCCGATGAACCTCGGCCCGTGAGAATGTCAGCAGAGAAAGTCGGGGCCGCGTGCCGTCAATGCGGCTCCGTTGAAGTGAAAATATAAAAATACCGACTTGAGCTGGTCGTCTGCTCTTTTTTCTACAAATAAACGAATAGGAGAAGTCACCATTAGTTTGACTGCATCATTTCAGATTTAGGCGCTTGTGATAACAGTACTAATGAGCCGTCATAACCAATTCCTACTCTGAGGAAAGCAGTTAAAGCAGGATGGAGAGCAGCCTGCTGCCTTGTAAAACAAAAAACTAAGGGGAATGTTAACAGGTAATTAACTGAGAACGCTCACCAAGATCGAAGTTTAGTTTGTCCCAATTTTTATCTTATTTATTATTTGGATAAGGCTGCTTGTAGAAATTGCATATTAAGCTGTTTTGTTGTACTAGATAGTTCCTAGGCAGAACCCAGTCTTTATTTTTCAGTGGTGAAGGTGTGTGCTTAAGTTTGGATAAAAAACTTGTAAGCGGTTATTATAAGTTGACAGTATGTGTCTTTGGAATGCTCACAGAAATAACCTGAAGAAACTGCAAATTTAATGTCAAAATCAATCTAGAACTTGTAATCCATTATGACAAGCATTAACTCATGTCTGAGAACCCATGTCCTCACAATGTTCCCCATGACTTCTGCAAAAAAAGCAACTTTTATAAACATTTCTCTTTACCAAAGTTTCTTTACAGTTCCTCATTAACTTCTCAAAGAGAAGTGGAGATCCAGATAGATCATTCAACATACATACAGCTTTACCTCTGTGTTGTAAAATTTCACTGTAATTGCTCTTGAGCAGCCATTCTTCATGGTTATAGGAACTTCACATATCTGAGGTGGGATGTTACTACTGTGCTGATCATAATTCTTTTATTAATGCCCTTCTTTTCCCCATCAGTCAGGATCCATCAGCTGTCAATTGTCATAGACAATAAACTTCCAGAGACAGAAACATCTTTTTTCTCCTTTATTCCAAGTGGCATGGAAGCATCATCTTTATAAGCAGCAGTGCCTATACTCTGATAATGCAAATAATAATGAGTATCAGTATAACTCATAAGCATTCTTTTTATTAATGAAATGCCTATTTCACAGTTCTTCAGATCTTAAATACTTGATTGTCCTGGTTTGAAGGACAGGTGTCTGTCAAGGAAGGTGGGAAACCTCCCTTGAGCACAGGAATGACCCCCTCCCTCCTTCAAATTACTGTACCTTTGAAATTACGGGGCTCTCAGGCAAAGATGTGGTAAAAAGAATAACAGTTCTTTACTAGGGTTATATAAATTATA
>JACAXG010000062.1:1179030-1208504 GCA_018881555.1 Amblyornis subalaris | reverse complement strand
CAGTGTATCCGTGCTCTGGAGTCAGCCGGTGGAGGCGTCGCAGTGTAGCAGTGTTCCCGGAGCAAACCCGGCACTCGCTGCAGACACGACCGCCCTCACCGAACGCAGAGCCGGGAGTGAGGCAAGCCCCGGTCTCCACCCACCTCTCCCCTAAGTCTCTGGTAGTCCTCCCGAGATGTTTCAGCCTCTAAGGAAACATCCCCCTTCAGTATTTCCAAGTCTCTGTTTTCTTTAATCGAGGGAATTGTCCTGGCTTCTGGGCTGGGCAAGTTGTCCCTTTTGTCCTTAAGTACCGTCCATTCCGCGTCATTACCGTGGAATGCAGCTGAACAGATAACTCCCTTTTGTTCTTAAGTATCGCCCATCAATTCCCGGCCAGCCCCTCCCCAACTACACAGCCTCCCTGGTACCCCGGGGGGGGGAAAGGAAACAATTTTTTTAATTACTTTTTTTTTTTTTTTCCTAACCCATAACATTGATGCTTCATGTTCAGTTCTGAAGGCATTTTGTAAAGAAGCTGATGCCAGATAAACTCACAGGAGAAAAATCTTGAAATTTCTGAGAATGTTGTCATGGCATGGAGAAGAGTAATGCTGTGATGCCTAGCCCATTCCTTAATCAATCAGAGATAAATCATTACCCTTAAAGAACCTGAAGAACGGCAATTTGAAGTGCAGGATATGTCATTGTAATAACTGCTGTCACCTCAGAAGAGTGGGCCTTGGAGTCCTGGCCCTCTTAGTTCCTTGCTTAGCCTATTTATGGCATCCTGCACTGTTGACAAGTAAATGTTACACTGTTCTGCAATGTCAAAAAATGTTTAATTCATCCCTCTAAATTTCAGTGCTGTATTTGCTGTCGCCACCACTTACCAACTAAAATTTTCAGTACTTGTCATTTAGTCCCACAAAACAGATGTGAGGGCGTTGAACAATGACTTTCAAGTCTATCTTTTATAACTAGAAATGTCAGTACCAAAGAGCTGTGGCATCTTTGGACCTAAGTATTTTGAAGGTGAGGAATGTAAAATCCGAGAGGAAAACTGGGCTTAACACCCTCCTCTTAATATCTCAAGAACAGTGCACATTCACAGGCAGTTGAAATGACACAAAGTACAGTATGCATATAGAAAATACTGACTGTAAGATATATAATTTATTAGTAACATCATGGAAGTGCCATTGAGAACAGAATACAGTGCCTTTTGGGGATATTTCTTCAGCTTATTAGTTCTTTCAATGCCATTGCATTTTGTAGCTTTGGCTTCAGAAACAGTGCTGCTTTGGAAAAAAGCCAACAAAATCCAGTCAGTCAAGGAGGCTCTATTGGTTTTTGTGCTGTCGAAATAGCAGAGAAATGTGTATTCAGCTTCAAGCTCTGCCATCAACTTCCTGCATCACCTCAGGCAAATCTTCCTTTTGACCTATCACCGCTTTGATTGCTTAGCTCAAGCTATTATGTAACTAATATTCAGAGGAAAGACAGAGAATTCCCAGAGCTGACAAGCTAAAGCTTTGTAAATTTTGAGCACAGGGCTAAGGAGATACATGTGAGACTGGAAATTGAAAATAAAGTGTACCTTCTGGAGCAGAAAAAGTTATAATCAGCTACACCCTGAAGGGGGTACTTGTGGGTTTTTTGGGGGTTTTTATATTTTGGTTTTTTTTTTCCCTCCTCCTTCTTGGTTCATCTATTTTCGTAGAGCCATTTGTTTATTGCATGACCACACTGATCTGAGGTCCTGGTTTCACCCCAGCCAGCAACCCAGCCCCATGCAGCTGCTCCCTCACTGCCCCACCAGCTAGATTGGGAGAGAGAATCAGAAGGGTAAGAGTTAGAAAACTTGTGGGTTAAAATAAGGACAATTTGATAGGGAAAGCAAAAGCTGTGCACACAAGCAAAGCAAAAGAAGGAATTAATTCACCACTTCCCATGGGCAGGCAGGTGTTCAGCCATCTCCAGGAAAGCAGGACCCCTTCACACATAACAATTACATGGTGTATTGGGTTTGCAAGGCCAAGCTTTGCTAGCAGGGGAGCTACAGGGGTGGCTCTTGTGAGAAGCTGCTAGAACCTTCTTCCCTGTCCAGCAGAGCCAATCCCTGGCAGCTGCCAAGACAGACGTGCTGCTGGTCAAGGCTGGGCCAATCAGAAATGGTGATAATGCCTCTGTGATAACATATTTAAGAAGAAGAAAAAAAGAAAGCTATTGTGCAGTTGTAATTGCAGCCAGAGAAGAGTGGCATGAGAATATGAGAGGAACAACTCTGCAGACACCAAGGTCAGTGAAGAAGGAGAAGGTGCTCCAGGTGTCTGAGCTGAGATTTCTCTGTAGCCTGTGGTGAAGAGCATGGTGAAGCAGCTGTGTCCCTGAAGCCCATGGAGGATCACGGGGATGCACAGATCCACCTGCAGCCCCTGGAGGGAGCCCCACGCTGCAGCGGGTGTATGCCTGAGAGGAGACTGTGACCCCATGGGACGTCAGCAGAGAGAAGAGCCCTGGAAAAATTGAGAGGTATAATGGGCCGCTGAAGACTGTATTAAGAGCATTAGGTAACAGGACATGGAAGCATTGGGATGCAACGGAACTTTAGCAGAAGCCACTTGGCTGGTTAACACTAGAGGATCTGCTAACCACACTGGTCTTGCCCAAACAAAATCTCTACACATTGTGGGTGGGGATAAGGTCCCTGCACTACACATGGGGAGGTGGCTGAGGCACTTGGTGTGGATGGGAAAATGCAAACCCATTCGTGGGATTGTCTTTGCCCAAGGACCAGAGTGTACTTGGTGGGTAATGTGGAAGGATGAGGAGACCCAGTGTGTGCCTCAAGATTTAACCTTGGGGGAAAAATACTCTGGGTGTAAGTTGTATGTTGCAGGAAGTAAAGTAGCAGGAATCACATGAACCAATGAAGAACAAATTTTGTGAGGAGCAAGGAGAATGTGATGATGACCCAAGCTGGGCTGGTGTTGCTGCCCAGTGATCAAGTATGCGGCTTCTCCTGTCTTGACCACCCATCCTGATGGAGTAGAGCCCAAGTCATGGATCTGTAGGGATGGAGGAAGCCCATGAAATGGGAAAATAATATCTGTGAAAGGACAGGGGATAGTAGTTAATGAAAATGTATGTTTGGTATAGAGGTGGTTTAAGGATGTAGTTCAAGTTGTATGTGTGGGCAGGAAGGGATTCCAGTAATGAGAAATAAATACAGTGGAACAGTTGGAAGATATATAAATCATGTGGAATCTGAGTACGACGCAAATGGTAAGAAATAAGGTGTGGAGATTGTATTGGGCCTGGCTGAGATGGAGATGCAGCCCTCACAGCACTGTGCTTTGCAGTGGTAGCTGGAAAAGCGGTGATAACGCAGCAGTGTTTTGGCTACTGCTGAGCAGCGCTGTTTCCCTAACATTTCCCCCTCCCCCACCCCATCAAGGGGCTGGGAGTTCGCAAGATCCTGGGCAGGAACACAACCAGGCCAGCTGACCCAAATTAACCAAAGGGATATTCCATACCATATGACGTCAGCTCGGATATAAAAGCTAAGGGAGAGAGGAGGAACAGGAAGCATTCATTATTTTACAGTGTTTGCCTTCTGGAGCAACCACTATGTGTGTTGAAGCCCTGCTTCCTGGGAAGTGGCTGAACGTTTCTCGCTGATGGGAAGTAGAGATAAATTTTTTTCCCCTTTGCTTATGCACATGCAAAACTTTTGCTTTTCTTTTTTTTTTTTACTTTGGTAAACTACCTTATTGCAACCTACTGGTTGTTTTCCATCTTATTTCCTCTCCCCTGTTCCGCTGGGAAGGGGAGTGATAGAGCGACTTAGTGGGCACCTGGCACCCAGCCAAGGTCAACCCACTACACTTGTGAAGACAAATGCCATCACTGCAAATGGTACCCTCCTTTCTCCTTCTTCCCCCCACTTTACATACTGAGCATGATGTCGTACAGTCTGGAATGTCCCCTGCATCAGTTGGGGTCACCTGTCCCAGCTGTGTTTCCTCCCAGCCTCCTACGCACCCCCAGCCCCCTCGCCAGCATGGCAGTACAAAAAGCAGAAAAGGCCTTGGCTCTGTGTAAGGCCTTGGCATGTTTCTCTGCTCAGAAACAACAGAAATATCCCTACATTATCAACACTGTGCAGCACAAATCCAAAACACAGCCCCATACCAGCCACTGTGAAGAAAATTAACTCTACCCCAGCTGAAACCAGCATGTCTGAGAAGTTTTCTGAATAATTTTTGGAGATCAGTTGCACTGCTGTAATGAGAAGGACTAACTCTGATTACAGATAAGATGCTGACTATGGGGCAGTGATTATCACTTCCACATCCACGTGTTCACCCTTGAACTACTTTTCTCTGCTGATATTTAATTTGACATTTTAGCTGACTATCACTATGTCTTCATCACTTCAGTCATAGATCCACATCCAGTTTTTCTCCTACAGCTAACATGACTTGCCCCATGTGGACTTCACTGTCTTTCTCCTTCTTTGAACAAATAGGCTGTACTGCAACTACCACATTTGCTTCTGCAGAAAAAAACCAAAGT
Source organism: Amblyornis subalaris (assembly GCA_018881555.1). Taxonomy (NCBI): domain Eukaryota; kingdom Metazoa; phylum Chordata; class Aves; order Passeriformes; family Ptilonorhynchidae; genus Amblyornis; species Amblyornis subalaris. The sequence continues at coordinate 1,203,944 of JACAXG010000062.1, read as the reverse complement.
TAAAATACAGAATTAATTGCTTCTATAGTTAACCTTTTCCACATTTGCTTCTCAGTTTGCTGTCACACAAATGTTGACTTCATAATTTCTCTTACTTCCTCTCTTATTATCGCTTCTCCTCCTATTCTGTGTGTCTACTTCATCCTGCCTTCTTTTTTCCCTTCTATTTCTCGTAGTCCTAAGTTTCCTCTCAAATAAATGTAGGTAGTCACAGAACATCCCTGTCATAAAAACACCCATTGGATTCCCTTTCTGTATCTATCACTTCATCTGTTTTATTCATGTCATCTCTAGCCTATTCAAACATGCTGTTCAAAACTGTTTTAATTACATCCTACATCTCTTTCAGTATGGCTTAATCCTTCCTCCATGAGCTGGATATCACATTGATATCTCCAGTTAACAACTTAGACGTAAAGGCCTGTGTTTCATCATTGGCTCTGACTGATGAACTGCTTTAGAAACTCTCATTCCTCTTCCCAAATCCAGGAAACACTTCAAAAAACCCCAGTGCACTTCCAAAAAAATCATCCTTTCCCATTTCTTCTTCACTTATGCTTTCTGAATCTTAGTGCTGGCTCCTCATTTGGCTGCTGCTGAGAGTGTGCTAGGCTTCCGTATGTGTTTTTTCCTCTTGACTCTCTAGATATTGTCCCTGGCTGCTCTTATTGACAATACAGTTCTGAATACCTGACTTATGTTTTCCTTTGTCTTCCCTGTCTTATTATTCCTGCTTGATTTTGTTGAGGTCTTACTGTTTGTAGGACAGCAGATATAGGTCTAACAGTTCTCTCTGACTGTATGACATAGTGTCATGTCCTGTCTCTCATTGTGACCCCTGCAGCTTTGCTTATTCAAAGCATTTGCATCTCTCTGGCTTCTCATTTTTACTGTGTTCCTTCTCTTCTTAATCCTCTGGTGTTGCATTTCCTCTTTTGCTGAACCAAAGACAATTTTCTTCTTAGTCCTAGAAGATCTTTGCAGTATAAGCTTCCTTCATACTGGCTTAACCTATTGCCACTGTCAGGAGGTTAACTTCTCCCTTTCTTTTGTCACCCCTGGCAGACTCCTTTTGATCCCTCTAAGAAGCAAAAGTTGCTTCTTTCTGAGAGCACGGAAAGGCTTGCAGAAAGAATTGCGCCATTTTTTTGATAGAAAATTCTTTCCTTTGGGGTCACATACTTCCTGCTGTCCTTTATACAGACATGAAAATAAAGGATTAAATAGCCCAGTGATTCCTTTTCTCTCAGTCCTTTGCTTCTTTAGCCTGGCAGGGGATCTCCTCTGCCTGCTGGAATCTCTTTGAGCTCTCTTGCCAGCACTTGAGAGATGTCTCTGTGCAGCGCTGGCTGGAGCAGAGAGGCATGGAGGCAGCTGCCAGCCCTGCAATAAAAAAGCTCTCGAGTTGGTGCTGGCAGGAGCAGCCAGACTGCAGGAGTGAGTGCAGAGGATGCCAGCCAGAGTTAAACACGCATTGATTGACTTCCCCACTGAACTCTGCAGGGGAATGTGAGAGCTACCCATCAATAATGGCAAATCTGGGGATTCCCCGCAATTGTTATGAACACTGTCATGCTTTTTTGGATTATGAGAAGCAGGCTTCTTTGGTTTTTTTAGAAGCATAATAAAAGTAGAGGTACATGTCAACTGGAATGATGCATCCAAACTACCTCCAGCCTTGAGGAAGTAAAGTTTGAATCTAGTTTTCTTGATTTCAGTTTTTGTACTATTGTAAGCTATTGAGATGTTCTCACATTCTTCAAGAGTGTTTCCACGGGTAGGTTGAATATTGCAATTTGTTTGCCTGTTTCTTTTCGAGAAAAATGAATTATTTTACAATATTAGCAAGGAAAATGTATACAGCACCAACAGTTCAGCTTCAGAGGGCCTAGTGATGCCACCTTCATCAGAATGGAACAGTAAGCAAAAGAAAATACTGTTTGATGCAAGAGTGACTGAATAAGATTTAAAGGGGGAGTAGTGGCTCTCATCCACACATTGTTTTCTAGAGTACATCTTTTTTTTTCCAAGCTATGCTGTCAGATGTTTTCTTAACTTCTCTGCATATGGGTGTTACAAGTAGAAGAAGTTTCATGAAAATAAAAATTGATTTTAACATCATAAACTTGTGTAATCATATGTTTCAAATCTAGATCTAATCAACATTTGGATACCTGTTTATAAGAACATGTTGACAGCTTTTTTTTTTCCCCAGCTTTAGGCATTCTTAGAAATAAATTTTACCTGCTTACGGAATTTGAGCCATATAAATCTAAATATGTTAGTCATAAAGGAGAAAACTGACATTATAAAAATTGTCCCTCACATTTGCATGCCTAAGCTATGTTTTATTCTAGACTGGTGCCCCAAAAATGTTTTCTGAAATTAGAAGATAGTTTGGGAAAACAAAAGGTTAGAGTTAGGCTGAAGGTGGTATATCTTTGTCAGATAAAGGGACAGAATTCAGAAGGAGGAGCTGAGCTACATGCCAAAACTCATTGCCTAGGGGAGGAGAATTACAGAACTGCTTACTGTGAAAGGCACCTTTGGAGATCATTTAGTTCAACCACCTGATTTTGAATAGCTCCAAGAATGAATAGTCCACACCCTCTCTGGGCAACCTGTGTTGGTGTTTGATCTGCTGTCAGGGTAAAGAAGTTTTTTCATATGTTTAAATTGAATTTTCTTTATTTCAGTTTGAACCCCTTGGCTCTTGTCCTATCACCGGACGTCACTGAAAAGAGCCTGGCTCTGTCTTCTTAAACCGCCATTAGGGATGTATACTCATTGCTGCATATATGTATGTGCACGGCTAACAGCCTTCCTGCCTTCTCCTCTCCGAGCTAAACCAGTCTTCTTATTTCAGTTTCTTCTCACATGCCAGATGCTTCAGACCCCTAGTCACCTTCCTGGCCCTTTTCTAGACTCATTCCAGTCATATCCGTGTCACTCTGTACTGGGGAGCAAAGGACTGGACCCAGCACTCCAGCTGTGTCTCAAGTGCTGAGCAGAGTGGCAGGATCACCTCCCTTAGAATGGAGGGATCACCTCCCACCTGCTGGCAATATTTTTCCTACTGCATCTGAGGATGCTGTTGGCAAAAACTATGTTCCTACAGTGTTGTGAACAGTCCTGATACACAGATTTTTATGGAAGTATATCCAAGGCAAGAAGCAATTAAATTTATACACAGAATTAAAAATTAACAAAGCCTGAAGAAGGAAAATGGGAAAGAATAAAAATATCTGAGACACATAGTATGAAACGATGAGAAGACTTTAAAGAAAGAAGAGTCATAGTTGCAGATCACTCTGTTGAGAACTAATTAAGATGTTTCAGTTCACCTTGGATGTTTTCGTTTAAGGTTTCTGAGCTTGAATTCCCTGTCTAAAGTATTGTCTTATTGACATATATTGGAGTTTTCCCATGGCCTTCAGTAAATCAATGAGTCCACCTGTACCTGAAAAACAAGCAATTGTTCTTCCCAGTATTGCCAACATGTCATAAATTTTCTGATGCATGTGCAGCAGTCCAATGATAGTGGTAAGCCCACAGGAAAACCTATAAATAATTTCACCAAAAGTCATTTATACTAGAAACTACATGCAATTGTTTGGTAAATGCTGAAGTTTTGCTGTTGCAAGCTAAGAAATTGTATTTTTTTGTATTTGTGGAATGTATTTCCTGTATCTTATCTTGATCATAAAAGGTCCTAAAAATACTTTGTAGAAGACAACGTGAATCTGAATTATTTCAATGCCAGTCTAAAGGGAAGTGGCTTCATTCACGAGGGGCATATTGAATGAGCCAACTATCCACTTTCAATAGCCTGCAATTCATTCCAGCACTTGGTTATTTGGCTCCCTTTTCACCAGTAAAACAGTTTCAGTTTCACTGTTGAACCAAATATACAGCTGTTCTTACAAAAGACACCATGATTCAGAAAAATATAACTGCTTAATGCCTTTGTGTTTCACAGATTACACAAACTGTGAAAGGAAAATGTATTTTCTGTAGCTTCTGTTACCAGTCTGAAAATTCATGCCGTGAGAAATATCACTTGTGATGTGTAAACTGAGAAATACACTTATAATGCATGTAGTTAAAACTGACATATCTCACCTTAAAGGCTCCAGTGACCATGGTGATAAAAACTTGAGATATGTGAAATATGGAAGCTGTATATATTTTATGTGTTCTTGTAATAATATAAATAATACAATAATAATAATAATAATAGCCAGATTAGTATTAAAGCATTCAGTCTCACCAGCCAAAGTTCTTGAATTTTCTTTCCATAGATTTAGTGGAGTTTGTGTGTTTTTTAATTATTAGCTTGCATGCATGGATTTCATGCCTTGTTATGAAGGATAGTGGGGATGATCGTCCCCACTTTACATATGAAATAATCAAGATATGGAAAGATCAAATTAATTCCTGGAATTCTTGCAGAAGATCAACAGCAAAGTCAGGAAAGGATCCTGTGCCTTTGCATTCTTTCCACTTCTGTTCCCATTGTAGCTCATGGTAACTTCCACAGATTTATGTGGAAACAGATAAGGAAAACCCTTTTGTGAAAATGTGCCATCTCTGTCAAGATGTATGAAATTTCTCGCCAAAACCACAATGCCCATGAATGTCTTAGGAAACGTCTTTTGCAATGACTGAGTTCAATCTTTTCTGTGCTGACTGGCCTTATGTTCCAGCAGAGATACAAAGATGACTGTGGTGGAAGCTGTAAAGATATATATAATGTAGATATAGACTTCCTTCACTATTTCAAAATTTATTTGTAGCATCTAAATTGCAAAACATTTTATTTTACCAATGCTCAAATTCAAATGGGATCAAGGCTACTTCTCTTAGAGGGCCATTTGGTGTTTTGTGTAACTCTAGAGCAGGAGTAGGGGAAATGACATTTTATGCATTGAGGATGTGTAACTTCTCTTCAGGAATGTCTATAAATATGGTCTGCAATCATTTCATCTATGGCTGGAAACTCACCAGTATCAGCAGCACAAGGCTCAAAATTTGTCACTTAGATAAAATACCCAGTGCCGTGATAATATAAATATATGAAATACATACACACAGAAAATTGTGTTTATATGTATATAAATATATGTAGGTATGTGTATATGTATGTATGTGCATAAACACACATACACTCTTGAAGTATTTAGGATGTTTCACGTCCCCCTTAGTCTGAGCAGTGTGACAGTCTGCACATTTTGGCTGACATCCCATGGAGCACTTCATTGGTCATGTGCCACCCAGTGCACAGGTACGTGGCACCCAGAGAGTCAAAGAAATGAGTCAGCTGTTTAAATTTACTCATGTGCTTGACTGCTTCATGGTGTCAGGAGCAGCACACTTAGGACCTTGCCAGATAAAGTCCTAAACGTGTATCCCAGAAAATGGAGAAGGCACTAAATTTCTTCAACTAGCATCCCACTTTTTGATAAGACTTTTGTTAAGTGTTAAGCTTGGATTTTTAGTGTATAGAAGCTGAGCTTTATGTCTCAGTGTTGTGTACCATTGCACACCTGCACACAGAGACCATTCAGACAAACTTTGTGATTACATGCAAACACCTAGAAAAAGAATCTACGTTGAAGACCATTTGAAAGTGGGTTCTAATGTGTAATGCTTCCCCAGGATGTAGAGAGTAAGCTCCTGAAAAAAGGGGTGACGGGATTACTGAGTTTGAAACCAATTTGGTCTGAGCATCTGCATTCTAACACTTTTAACTAAGTTATAAACCCATTGCCCATTTGTTCCCATTGCAGAATGTCTTGAAAATATTTAATAGGTGGTGTTAATTGCTTATATTCATAGTCTCTGGGGTCTTCTTTTGCCAGTATCTGTCATCTTCTGGAAGTGTCAAGCACTGAGGGATTCAAAATTTATTCTGGCTCTTTTATGAGTTGCAGTCCAAATTGAGATAATAAGTCACACTTTCTCTTCACTAGCTGGTAGTAATGTAGCCTCTTATTTATCCATGATTGCAGGCAATTAGAAAGCCTATATCCATTAGGCTGCATGTTTTGGAACACAATAGCTATATGCAGGTTGGTTTAGACATTGCTTTCCTTACAAATATTGTCCTTTTGTTTCATGCTTATTTTATTATTTTCAATGCATTGGAAAAGATTTGTGCAGATAGGAGGCCATAAAGAAGGTTGTATGGGTCAAAGCGGCAGATGATAGGAACATGGACTGGTATTTTAACAGTAGGTATAGAGTGAAAAGGTTGGATTTTGATTTAAAAAGAAGGCTGTGTCAAGGCCAGTTGACATTTAGGTGCCTGGTAGAAGGTATGTATGGCTAGAAGGTTATGCTGGAGCTGCAGATAGTGGTTTCTTCATACTGTGGGAAAGAAAACAGAAGATTAGTTATGATGAGTGTTAAGATGTGAAGCCATATTGGCATAATCTAAATTTATTGTTATAAAGCAATAATTTCTGATCAGTTTTGTAACTTTCATTGCCAGTGGACCATGCTGAGGCTGTCTTGGGAAGTCCCACAGAACTAGGATAATATTGGATAACACAAAAGAAGACTAAGAGTTAACTTTTTGTTTGTTTGTTTGTTTTCTTCAGGAGAAAGCTGATGGCAATCATTTAACTTGAGCAAAGTAATTGTCAGCTAAATATGGCTGAAAGAAGAATACTGTTCCAGGCAGGAAGTTGAATTAGTACACAGATGAAAGGCTACATAGCACCTTAGCCTATGAAAAATCCTCATTCTTAGTTTCACTGCTCTGACAGTTTTCTATAGTGAAAGGTCAACAACTGTTACTGAAAGTTTTTCACATTGTAGTCCTTCATTTTGCACAAGATCACTTTTTTCTCATTGTCTGGACTAAAAACCTCAAGAGCAAGTCACTGTGACAGTAATACAATTGTAGAAAGTCATAGTGTGCAAAAACGTCTCTTTGGAAGATGAGGAAAGTTACCTGGACTATTTAATAATCCTATGGTGTTTGGCTTTATTCATAACATCTCTGTGGAGTGTCAATTGTCATGCTGTCAGTATGAAGGATGAATGATAAACCCTTGATGTCAGTTTGAGGCAGGAAAAGTGTTACTACCTGTTAGCATTATAAACCTTAGTGAATGACTAATAGAGAGATCAGTGCTTTGACTGCATCTGGGGTTAATGTGTTGAAGAAGTTCAATACAAATTCTTTTCTCCCATTTAGCTGATACTAGAATTGTATCTTATGCCTGGAAGTGGAATGTATTTAGTACTATTTTTCTTTCCAAGAGTTTTCTAAGTATCCGCTCTGAGTTTAGGATAATCCTTAAGTAGAATAAACCTTCTTGATTTGTTTGGTTCACTTCCTCCAGTTGACATTTCCAAGCTGATAAGATGCAGCAAGTCATACTTCCCTGATGAAGCAGTATTTCAGAAAAGCATATTACCTAGCCTTTAGATGCAATTGGCCTTATGATGAGATGAGTAATGAGAGAATAAATGTTCTTTAATCCTCCCTGTGTTCATTTAAGGAAATTTTACACAGCACCTTTTTTTTTCCCTAAATGCTTGCTCTTTCTATGAATTACTGAACTGAACTCAGTGTTGTTTTCAGTGTTTCAGTTGTGAAATCAGATGGTGAGTAACTGAATCTGATTTAAAGTATTGGTGGCTTTATCAATAGCAGTACCAATTTATTGATGAAAAAGGAGTAGACAATTCAAGTTATCAAACCCTGAAAACACTGTAGTCATATCTCTGGCAAATATAGGTCAAATTCATCAAGAGGACTTAGCTCCTATGTATATCTCCATGTGATACCACTGTCATCAATCTCTTAACCAGTAAGTGTTTATAATCTTGCCACCAGGCATGTACAGAACCATCTGTGAGTTGACACTGCTCCATGGTTAACAAGCTGCCCATTAGTTGTTCAAGAGAGATGTTAACTGACAGCTCCAAGAAAGGGATCCTCAGTGCGACTGGAAGCATCTCCACCGTGGAAGTGTAGCTTCAAACTCTGGCTGAGCTCAAGGTGTGGATCAACTGGATGTAGCTTTCACCACAGCCCGGGAACCAGGTGCGTAAATGCCGGTGTGCAGAATGGTGTACTGTGTGGAGCAGCACCTTGTGCCGAAAACATTCAGCTTCAAATCTTTACTTGGCCTTATTCAAAGTGGGAACTCAAACTCGCATTTTCAACATAAGGCAGGAGCGTCCTGACTGCCAAGCTGCACTGCCCCTTCAGAAGGCAAAGTGTCCTTAAATACAGAAAGACATACTATTTGGTGTTTCAGGCAGAAATGAGTGGGTATTCCTGGAGAGGTTGGGTGCTTTGCTTGCACCCAAACCTTTTTCCTGTGAAATCAAGTCTTGCATAACTTCTGAGGATCTTGTAGAGCAGGACTCTGGCCTCCCCTCACCCCCGCAGCACAGGGACAAGGCAAAGCTGGGGACTGTGCTGTGTCAGTGTGGAATTATGCACTAATGTGACCTGGCAATAGTAGCAGGGGGCTTAGATGGTGATCAGCTGGTAATCTGGTAATCAGCTTCCAGACATGACCAAGAATGTCCCAGAGCTAGGTACTGTTGAAGAAACGTGTAGTATCCTCCACTTGTGGCTGTGCAGTGCTGGGGATCCTGCCAGGGGTCAGGCTTAGTCTGTGTTTGACTCAGTTGGCAGTGTGGAGCTTCACGGGCTCTGCTATGCTGCTCGCATACATTCTGCCTGGGAAGCTCAGTCTCTGAAAGCACTATTGGCCAGTGTAATCTTTTCCTTTTTCTGCTGATGATTAGTATTAAAAATAGCAGTAATATGTCATGCCATTATAAATAAATTAAGAAACTGCCAAACAAATGCTATGCTGACCGTGTTCATTTAATCTCTGAGTTGGTCTTGGATGAACAAGTCTTTGGTTTCCTAGCATTACCCCCTAGCATTTTGGGGGTGGCAGGTCCAGACACCCATTTATGCCATGACCAATTTGATATGATTAGTATCTGTCTGTGGCCTTTTCTGGCACATTTCACAGTACTTCCTTTTCCTCAGTCTCTTAAACACTTTTGCCCATCTCTCATATTTGTCTTTTGAGAACAAATCTTGCATGAGCCTTGGGTCAACCTCCTGAAAAACAGATGTTGGTGACTAGTTTCTTATCCCAGAGATGAACAGTGTTGTTTTCAGGAGATGGTGGCAGCTCCTACAATATCAATACGTCTTTTTTAACCCAAATTTGTCTCTTTCTCATCCTGCAGTTCTTTAGTGACTCTGACATTGTTTTCTAACTGTGCAGGTGTTTTGTTTTTGTTTAGCAAAGTGTCAGGAGCTGTCAGCACATGATTCATGGATATAATTTTGTGATTATATTATCTGTGAAAGGAGTGATGAAGAACCATGAGGACTGATATGAGTGCATAGTGAATGGAAATGCAGAAGCACCAGAAAAAACAATAGAAAACTGGCATGTATTGATGACACCAATGTCAGCAGGTCTTCAGGACCTCAATGTGTCTATGTACAGCTTCTCAGGATACTCAGATCAGAAACCAAGAGACACTGAGTAAGTCCTTAGACTTGATAGAGAAGGAATTTGAATTGCATTCCCTTCCTAAGGAATGCAGGAAAGCACATCCAAAACCAGCATGTCATCACTGACCTAAGAAGACCTCAGAAGACATGATGAGGACTCAGTAGCTGGCATCCCTCATCTTCTGTATCACCCAAGACAGAAAGACCAGCCACCTGGTATTGATTTATTGTTTTAACATGTTTTATTCTGTATTGGGAATTAATATGGACTCACTATCCTATAGGTAGTCACATATATAATTTTAAAATGCCTAAAGTGTTCTTCAAGCTATAAGCCCATTGCCAAACACTGCTGTCAGATATAGTATGTCTGGCAAAAAGCAAATTTGTCAGCAAAAAAATTGTTGCAGAACTGTAGTTCTAGCTATCTTGGGTTAATGTAGTAGGGATACCTAATTTTTGCCAGTCAGTGTAAAAGCTCTAAAAGTCTGGACTAGTTAGATATCATGGCATTAACATTGGCCCTTCATTTTGATGATTTCATGGTAACAGGTCTTCTTCAACTGCTCCCTCTGGATATGTTCATGGGGTATTTAATGGTATATTTATTGTCATTGTACTTTCAGGCTGATGAGTCTTTTAGGTCAACTGTGCAAGTTCTCAAACTTTTTATTAATACCCCTATGTCATATCCATTATATGTTTTCTTGTAATTGCACTTTCAGCTTACCAGTACAGACATCTAGAAAAAGAACATTTCTGGTGGTTCTTGCAAGAAACGTTTGTGAATCTTTTCTGTTGAAGCAGGCACAGTGGTAAAGTCTTGGATTACTATCAAATACCCTAGAATTCTTTATTATTCACTTCTTTCATTCCAGAAAACAGAATGCAAATTATATGTTGCTTTTGTTTAGCAGTTTAAACTGTTTTTTCATTTTCCCTCAGATGAAAATGCCCTTTATGCAGGGCACAAAATAAAAAATACATTTTATTTCCTAGTGAAAAGCCTTGGGTGCCCATCTCCAACCCAGCATCTTCCCAACATGTTTAACACTTGTGCAAAAAGATTTGATATTTCTAGATTTTTGAGGTTGTAAATGCCTCAGAGAAAATATTTGATAAAAATATTGGATAAATTTGATAAAATATGAGTCCTCTTCCTTGATATTATAAACAGTAGTTAGTGGTGATGCGAAATTCTGTGGCCTGAATTTGTCGCTGCTGGTAGTCAAAAGGTTATGCACTGTCTATGCACTTGAGCAAAAAGTAACCAGAGTGATCAATGATTGCTCACTCCCTCTCTCTCAGTATGGTTATAACAGGAGTGAAGTGCTTAGGTGCTTCCTTTGTTTCAAACCACTTCTTCAGCACTGTACCCAAGCCCGGCAAATGCAGCTTAGCTACATTATACATTGTACCCCTCCATCATGTGTACCTGAAATAACACTTGAGTCAGTGATTAATGTGCCGACTCTCCTCTCCTGGTCAGGCATGAAAAAATGAAGCTCCTATGACCACTGAAGAGAACGGATAGTCGGTCATGCACGTTAAGACCCCTGGACAGTGTAAATTTCTGTTAGGACAGACGGAAAGCTTACCAACCAGTCCTAACTATCCTGCAGAAGGTGGCAGCATCTGGCCAGGGATGTGTTCTGTCACAGCTGATTGAGCAAATGGGTGTATTAAACACCAGCTGTGAAGTATCATACGGCTAAAAGCTTGCCATGTTTACCGTGTCAACTCTGTGGCTTCACTTTGGTCCGTTAGTACAGTGGGCTGTGAACAAAAAAGAAAGCTTTGAATATCTCATAAAAGCTTCCCCACTAAGAATCTGGGACTAACAGACACAATCTCTGCCCCAGAACTAGCAGTAGATCTCACTTTGTTTTAAAAATTCCTATTATGTTAGGCTTTGATGTCGGCGATTGAGAAATGGACTCAGTTGGGTGCAAGCAAAGCCAACTTTATTCCAGGCCGCAATGCCTTTTATACTATTGTACAAACAACTAACTACCCGTTTCATAACCCCCTGTCTTCCCCAGCAGCCCAACGTCTTGCATACAATGTCCTTGGTCAGCATTCTGTTACATGTTAGCAGACAGGAGTGAGGTTTAAGGAGTCGCCTTCTTATCAGGGTGTCGGCTCATACCTTACTCTGCATACTTATCTTTCCCAAGGCTTAACATTTACCAAGGCTAAGAGATCACTGCTGCTATCTACATCGCCGGGGGCTATTGCCCCCACACTTTGAAGTCTCAGATGATTGACCCTGAGCTGCACCTGGTAATGGGTGGGGACCTACACTCTGTTCAGTCTGCATGTGGTTTTAGGTCAGCTCTGGGAGAGATGGAGAGAATCTTTTCCTAAGGATGTGGGAATGAGGACCCAAAGGTTGGCAGAGAATAGCAAGGTCTATGCAACCTGTGCACCCAGATGAACCCAGGGGTCCTGCACCTGTGTCACAGGTTCTAAGTCCTAGTTCTCATACAGCTCCACTGCATAACCTTTGCTCATGCTGCTGAGAAAAACCTCCCAGAAATTCTACAGAAAGGTCAGAAAGGCAAACTTAGACATGAAAGTGGAATTGCTGAGGCAGGATTGTTAGCAGCTGAAGCATTCAAGAGGAAAACACAACAGGAAAAGGTGTAAAATCTTACAGGAAAAAACCAAGAAGGCTGGTGAAGACAGCCCAGGAATCATAGTCATTGACTTGAGTCATCGTAGTTATCAGTCCCAATGGAGCTGGTGGGGGACAGCAGCTCTGCAACACCTGGGAGCCCTTCCAGTCAGCTGCAGAAAATGAGCCCTCCCAGCCTGCAAAGACCATTTTGGGCTGGTGAGCATACTAGTGCCTAATAGCTCATCATTATCTATAACTACTTGCAAGGACAGTGCCTAACTGAACATGTCCAAAAAACTGCCCCTCGAAACAGACTGTGACAGCCAAGAGCACGAAAACTGGAGGTCAAATAAATGATTGTGTAAAAATGATGACATACAAATTTTCTAGGCATCAGGCTATAGAGAAGCAGGAAGACCTAGTGAGTGGTTTAGCCTGGAGGAGAACTGAAGGGGAGGAGACATCCACAGTTTGCCACCATAGCCAGGAGTGGAGGTGGTGAGGAGTCATACCAAAAGCCCCTTTATGTGAGAACAGTGTGTTGAGCATGGCAGGCTCCTGGCATGCTCAAACTGTGCACTTGAAAGATCCCTCTCTGTTCTCATAATTTCACTGCATCGCTTTCCTCTAAGAGCATATTTCTTGTGAATATTAATAATGCATAGCAAGATACTTTTTCTTGGTTTCACAGCAAAAAAACAGAGGAAGGTGCTTCCAAGAGACCCTGATCTGTTTCAGGCAACACAGTGGTAACTGCAGGGGGTCACTAAAGCATACAGACAAAACTAGGTAGTTAAACAGTTTTCAAAGTCCTAAGAGAGGGAAATTCATATTCATAGAGAATGTACCTCATGTCTTCACTCATCATACTGCTCGCCCATCAAGGCTGACAGAATTTCACTGTATTTGCTATAGATGTTTTCTCTGAGGCTTTCCACACTTTCTTATTAATTTTTTTCTAAATCTTACTTTCTTCCTGACCCCAAAGTTCATTCCAATGCTCATTTACTTACTTTTTGTAGATGTTAATATCTTACATCTAGAGGCTCTCCTGTTGCATAGCTCTCTTAAAATTGGTTCTTCTTGGTAGTTATCAGAATTAAACAGTACCTGAGAGGACAAAAATGTAATTCTCGTGTCCTACTGTTTTTCTGAATGCAATAGCTAGTAATAATTAACGTTGCTAGGTATTTAAGATGCTTACATTGATATCCCTGGTTATTGACTATTACATAAACTTCTGCAAGTTATTTTTGTCAATTTGCAAGCACAAATCTGTTTTTATTTTTGTTGATCTGAAGTCTTGTTAATCTTGCCACTTCTTTCAAGTCTACTGTCATTTTAGAAGAGTTAAGGAGTTAAGACACCTTTTTACTTTTTGTGGTGAATGCAAAGGTATTTCTTTACATTGCTCTTGATTTCTTCTTTAAGCTTCTACATTTTAAAAGATCTTAATTCCGTAGGTTTGCTGTTATTAATTCAGATATTCAACTGCATTCATTTGTATTGTCTTTAATTTTCAGATTTCCCAGATTCACTGTTCTTATACACTACCAACACATTGGATACATAAAATTTCTTGAAATTTCAGAAGTTTTTGTGGCAGAAATAGTTCTGCCAAGGTTTTGACACAGAAAAGGACTCCAGACAGAAGTAATTTGCAGTTTACTAATCAGAAATTCAAATAAGAGAATAGGAAACTTTTAACTGTGATTTCTCTCCCTGTGATTTTAAGCCATGTGACCCACGTTTCCATAATTCATGATCTTTGAAAATAACTGTGTTTTTCTTGCCTGCAAGATCTAACATCTTCACGGACTTTGACCATACTTTTCCATCTTCTTTCTGCATACTGGTAGACTTCTACTTCCTTTATGTTCACTACTGAGTGCATAATTAGAAAAAGACCTTGACTGCAGTACTATAATAATACCACTGCATTATTAATATGAAAATAATTTACTTGCTTTTTGGGGATAATGGAGATCTTATTTGATTTTTAAATTATTAAAGCTTACCTACAATGCAGATACATAGCTAACAGACTTCCTTACTAGTTTTCCAGATAATGTGAACTTCTAGCTACCCCAATACTCTACTAAGGCTTGTAGTTAATTGCTTCTTATCAACAATAAGATTTTTTTGGTGTATATCCACAAAAGTGCATTTCAGACTAATTATGAGTGAATTTATTATGACTTTCCTTAACTCAGAGTTGGACTAGATTATATAATTTAGTGTCAGGAAGGAACTTCTCTTTTCAAACTAAATTCAATAAAAGAATTTGTTTTTTTAAGCAAAAATGATACATCAGAGTGGGGGTAGGGAGGAGGCCAAGTTTGGTATGTGACAGATCCTTATGCTTACTAAGATTCAAACCAAAGGTTCATTTTGTTTGTTACACAAGACTAGGGGTTTATCTGATCAAAGTGAATGATAAGCTAGCATGTTTGTGTTGTGTTACCTTAAAACCAGGGGATGCCTTCCTTTGTTGTAGTGGGAACCCATCAATACGAGTTTATTAACACACTAGTTTACTAGTTACTCTCTCAGTTTTGAGAACATGTTTTCATGTTCTTAGAATTCACTGGAAGATACTGTGGGCAAAAGAATGAATTATTAGTAACTAACAGTCCTTGAAAACACAATGAGATATTACCAACAGAATTCAGGGGCAGGACAGATGTACAGATTTACCAGAACGAGGAAGCAAGCTGTAGCATCTCTCCCAGCATCACCCAGGGGTTCTGAGTTCCTCTGTCCCATGGTGAGATTCACAGCCCATCAATTCACACTGCTTCTAATCTGAACCTGAATTCATATGTAGCTAAATACAGGTACTTGTAGTCTCTAAAATTTTTAGACTTCTTTAGATGAGCTTTGTGACACACAAAGTGTTTTGTAAAGGCTGCTGAAATATCAGGTGCATTTGGATGTATTCCACCAATATCAAAATAAAAATCTTCATATCAGCTCCAGTCATTAAATTATCTTGCTTTTCAGGTTGGTGAATAGACTCCTAGAAAGTGAAAGGATATTGGCATGACAGTCAGGAAACTCAAATCATATTCTTCATCACTTATTCTTTTTCCATCTCCACGGCAAGTCTTTGTGCCTCAGCTTCTTCTCCCATTTCTCACTGATGTAGTTTATAATCTCTTTGGGACAGGAATTGCCATTGACTACATGATGGCAGAGTGCCCTGAAGGACAGACCTGACACTGGGAGGATCAGGTGAACTAGTCGTGTCCAAAAAATATGCAATATGAATTTGACCATGGTCGCTGCTTATTGAATATACACATAGTCTGCAGGCATCCAGGATAATTTTTTTTACACTTATCCCTGGGTAAAGACATGCAGACAGTTATGACAGCTTGCTTAGCTGTGAGCTTATCCTAAGCTCACTTGCAAAAAGTTGTTTGGCTATTTTTATTTGGAATATCATTGTTCTGTATATGTATGTGTGTATAGATATAGTAATGATATATGTGTAATTAAAGAAATATATATGTACTTAAAGATATATTGTACTTATACTCTAATAAACAGCTTGATTGGTTTATTTTCTTCCTTGGTATGGAAATGTTACATACCAAGAAAATGACAATTTATGCACATTTATCTCATTCTGTTATAAAAGAAGGAATGACCAAATAACATTAAATATAACATATTCTGCATATTTAGGAGAAATGAGATCCTCTTCACTTTAGAGACAAGGACTTGCAGAGTTCAGATTTCCTAACAAGCTTCCTATGCTTCTATAAAACATTTCAGAGATCTAGTGCCCTGCCTTTCCTTTCTCTATGCCTCATTGTACCGAAATGGTATCATGTCCAATTGCAGTCTTACTTCACAGCAGTCCACATCACAGTAGCAGATGTCAATGTTTGATACTGACTATAGCTTTAATTGATGACAATGCTCAACGTAGAAGTACATTCTAGGGCACTGAAGATGGACCAAAGATTCATATTCTTCAGGGAACTGATTAATTTTAAACTTATTTCTTTCCTTGTGTCTATATTTAGTGTAAGAACAAATCATTTTCATATAATTTTCTGTTCTGGTTACAATATTAAGGATGTCAAGGGAATGGATAAATGGATAAATGTTCTGCTATTTTCTCTTTATTATTATAATTTTTCTCACAAGATTGAGAAAAAAGGGAGAATATAATGAGAATAAAAACGCACAGTATTGAAGCATTAAAATTTGGTGATAATTCATTCCTGTGACAGACTACAGCAAGTACAGAATGCAGTGTAAGATATATTCATTTTCCCGACAAAATCTGTAGAAGGAGTAGGAAATGCTTTGAAGGTAATTTACTCTTATTGCAATCTTCGTAAGGCAGCAGTCTCATGTCCTCTTAGAAATGTCCCTTGTGACAGCGCAGTTGTGGATATTTTGCTTGAAAGTACTCCTCAGTTCAGATTTATTTCTAACGTATGGAAACAATACTGGGGTTTGTGCATAGGTCATTAATTCTACTTTAAGAATATGAATATCAGTTATTCTGCCAGACTATTAAAAAGAAAGAGATTTTCAGAGGAAAGATCAATTTCTAGATGTTGGCATTGAGATAGAAATTTTTTATGATGCTATCTAGCAAAACTAAAAGCAATCAGGTTTTGACTTTTCCCTGTGTGGGTTTAGTTCTGAAGTACTGTATTATTTACATCAGTGAGAACAGTAATGGTTCAATTTAGAACTCTGCTCCTCAGTTTAATCCCACTGTAGCTACCAAGATGTGGAATAATAGAGGACGTTTTTCCTAGTAATTCTGGCATTAGATTTGTGGGCTTGAAATATGTAACTCGAAATTATATGTCCACACAAAATTTAGCAATAGTAAACACTTAAATAAAACACTATTACAGCACAGAGTATTATCTCTTTCCCTAAATGGCTTCAATTGAGTTTAATACACTTTAACTGAGAAATTGTCCCAAGAACTTTACCGTTTGGTAACTAATCAATAAATAACTTGCAATATATTTTAGCTTTAGACAGTATTTTGCCTGCATTAGAAATCTCAATCACTCTGCCAGAAAGGTTTAGACATTACAAATGCTGTAATTGTCCATGTGAATGAATAATGGCTATATGCTCAGCAATAGTTTGCATGATGTTGGTGATTAGAAGGGGTTTTTTTGTTGTTAACAGGCAAAGACACAGACCCCGGACTAAGAATGAAGGGGTAGCTGAGCTTTCATTTGGGCAGGGTGCCAAGGAGCTGAAACAAAGGCGTCTTTAATGTGCATCAAACAGCCAAAGCCCACCTCAAAATTGCAGAAAAATAGAGATTATATTATCTCACAAATGGTTGTCATGAGACTAACTTGAAAGAAATCTAAATCTAGTAATCTGTCACCCTGACGGATCCATGTAGTAAGGTATTTAAAGAAGCTAAGATTAGAGTGGCTTCATTTGCAATTTAAATTTCCTACAGACTATTTTTTGAAAGCATATATGAGGGTCCTAGGTTGTGAATTGTCTTTCAGTGGGGGGTTATATTTGAATTGTTTTAAGGTAGTATTTTTCAAACTATCTTTTGCCCATGCCTGGCTTTCCCCTGCATTTAGTTTGTAAGGGAAAGATGAAATGTGTGTACACAAACACCACTGCATGCCATGCTCCAGTTTCTGCCTATGCAGTCCTGGCACTGCTCTGGGATGGCGAGGCTGCCTTCACCACTCTCAGCCAATTTCTTCAGGCAGTGCTCACTCTGAAGTGGGTCTGGAGACAGCAACCAGACTAGAACATATTTATATATTACACCTGTGTTAAACAAATTAAACCCAGTCATGTGCAAGGGCTGGCACTCGGCTAGACTTTCCCCAGGTAGTTTCCTAGGAAGAGTCCTGTCCTTGGCCTGCAGATCTCCTACATAATGGAGAAGAAGCCAAAGTGGTTTGATTCAGGAGTTTGGATTTCAAGTCATTAAAAAAACAGTGAAGGACTCTGGGCTGAAGAAGTTAAAAAATTTGGGGTTTTTTTGCATCCCATGAAGGACTTGTGGGTGATGTGATGGTTGGAGGTTGTTTTGGCACAGCAATCATGAAATCATAATTTTTGGTTCTTGTAGAAGTTAGGAGGGCAGACTTTGCCATGTTAAGGAAACTAGTTGTGAGGGAACCTTGGGAAGCAGTCCTCATGGGGAGAGGAGTCCGGGAAGGCTGGGCATTCTTCCAGAAGAAAACCTTCAAGACATAGGAGCAGGCTGTCCCCATGTGCTGAAAGATGAGCTGGCGGGGAAGAAGTCACCATCCCTGAAGGTATTTAAAAGACATGTAGATGTGGCACTTAAGGACATGGTTTAGTGGAGGACTTGGCAGTGCTGGGATAAGAGTTGGCCTGAATGATGTTAGAGGTCTCTTCCGACCTAAACTATTCTATGGTTCTATACTATGCCAGGCAGCATTTACAAGATAAGAAATTGGAATTTAGAATCACAAATAATTAAATTCCCTTCTATTCATTGCTGTGTTAGGATGACTTGAAGGTTTTTGTTAGTGCGAGGCCCGAACTGGTTGATCAGATTTTTCTTTTCTGGTTAGGTCTCTGTTCCTCTCTGCTGGATATGTAGCAAACAAATGTACTTTTATCTCTGTCCTACCACAGGCTCTTCTGCTCCCATTGTAAACTATGACAAACCCATCCAAGGTTGTTTAACTTAACACCAAAGCCTTACTGCTCTAGCTGACAGTATAATGTAGACATAGTGTTTCTCCTTGATATGGGTAGTTCTAAAAAGAGGATTGTCTTTGTACATAATCTCACAAAAGTACCACAGATTTAGTTCTATCCTACTGGAATTATGAGCCTGCATAGTAGGAGCAGCATCAAATAGGAAACTTTATTGATGGGAATGATTTCAACCACCATTATTTGAACAAATGGGGGTTTTTAATGTAAGAAAAAAGGTATATGAGTGCTACCAGCCTAAAAGGGTTATTTCCCATTTCACCCCACTATGTTGAGATCTTGGAGTGGTCCAATACTGCAAAAACACACCTCATTCTTGCCTTGCAGGCGSCGTCTGAGGCAATTCTGGTTCTGGCACCACCACCAAGCTTTTAGATATGCTCTGACAGTCCCTGTACCCCCAATGCTATTCTTGCTTCTGTTCCATAAAATAATAATTATGCCTAGGTAGTATCCAAAATATATACCTACAAGCCCTTAAAATAGCTTTAGATATTAGTATTTAGAATATTAGCATTAGTATTTAGTATTTAGATATTAGTATTATTTAGAATTAATATTAGTAATGTTTGCTCACTGTTTTTAATGTAGTTCACATATTATTATTCTTTATAACCAATATATTCTTTCGTCTACAGCCCTGAAGAGTCAGACTTGCTCAGTAACCAAAAGTTGAGCAGAGGTGGTACAGCAAAGCGTGGAATAAGTACATTAGAGATCACACCAAGAATAACTCAGGACAAACAATTGGCTCAGGAGCCAGAGGAAAACATCATGACAACAAAGTGAGAAAAGGGCATGGAGCAGGGCAGAATGTTTGTCCACCAATTATAGCAACATACTGTTTACTTTGGTGACTATTAAACCATGCTGTACTAGAATGAATTTCTTTTCCAAGAGAGAATATGTTTGTGTTAAGAATAAATGATCATTGCTTTTTAACAGCGCAGCAATTCTGATCAACTGCCAGCATGAAGACAAAGCAGATTGAATTTATTTAACTCCTCTCTGGTAAACAGGTCATATACTGCAACACCCTAGACTTAAGCTTTCAAATGACAGTGTCTTCTACAGCGTTAGCAACAACATCAAAACTTCTCAGTCAGGTCCTGGCAGAGAGGAAGGAACTAATGGTTGAGGGAAAACATTAGTCATTAGAGCTTGAAATTTGTGGCCTTAATTTCTTTGTGGAGATTAGATACTATTAAAACAATATTTTTAATCTTAAAGCTTCTCTAAAAGCCTACTAACAAGAAAGTACTATAATGAAAATCCATATAATGCTGATTATATTTTCAATAATAATGAAAATGTTTCTGTTGGTCTTCATGAAAGTGGGTTAAATATCAGTGTCTCTGCAGAGAAGTTGCCAGCTAAATGCATTTTTTTTTCTGGAGACCTGTCAAAACCTAACATGGCAGTATGTTCCTTCTGCGTGAGATGAAACAGCTACACTGCCAGTAAGAATATGTCAACATGGTAAATTTTCTCCTCTCTGGAAGTGGGCAGCGTGATGATTGCAGCCGGATTGTGACACCAAGGAACATTGCTGTCGACTCCACTACCTCAGATCAGAGAGGAAACACAAAGGTGTGTCAGTCTGAATAATCTTTCCCCCTCTGAAAGACAAATTGCATGTCAAAGGTATCACTACACACTAAATAGCTGTGTGGTGGTAAGATGCTTTTACCTCTGTTCTAATTTGGTTCTGGTAAAACAAATGCACAGAATGGATAATTTGGATTTGTACTTCCTGTATATTTCCTTGTTAGGAGGTTTGCAGGGGGTCTCTTGCATCAGCCACTGCAGAGACATCTTCCAAAGCTAATCATAGAATGGTAAGTGTTTGGAATGATCATTTAGTCCCAACCCCCACTGCCATGGACAGGGCCATCTCCCACTAGACCAGGTTGCTCAAGGCTTTGTACAACCTGTCTTGCTGCCATGGCTATCTCTCTGCAAGGGCAGCATTGCTTCTTTTGCATGTCCATTAGCAGGTCTGTCCCAGGAGGGATGCTCTGAGCATGTTTTCATTGCTGCTATTCTTAAGATACCTTAAATAAGGTTTTTTTCCTAAGAAGAAAGGCTTCTTGGAGGATATTAGAAATGACATTTTTCATGCTATTTTTCAAAGAATACAGTACTAATGATATAATAATGTAATAATTTGTATTTCTGTAGAAGTTTTCATTCGCTATTCTCAACAATAAAACCATTTTCTAATGTATGTTTTTGACAAATGCATAAGCACAAATCTAGGCCTGATTCTACTCCTTCTTGTGTTGGCTTTGCCCTTGTAAATATGTTAATTTCACTAAAGAAAATGAGCCTTTCTTTTTCTGCCTGGTGAAGAGACTGACTTCCTCAGATCCCTGCCTGTGTTCATCACATCATACCAGGAAGGGCTGGAGGGTGCTGTACGGGCAGTACAGGCTGGTGACAGAGAGTGTCAGAGCCTAAGTCCCTGCGTGAAGGAAGGGGACGTGTAAAACTTTCCCTGGGCTTTCCAGGCAGTAGAAGTCTTCACATCAGTGCCTTGCTGAGCACGAATGTAGACATATGCAAAGCTGTGCAGGCACATTTTTCTTTAGTCATAATAAATACTGTATGGTGGAGATATGGCTAAGTAAGATCAATCTGAAGATGATCATGAAGACAGTGTGTAAGCAGCCCCCATAAAACTCCCTGCTCTTGTTTTCCTGATACCATCTCTAGGAACATTTACTATGGTTGTGGTTGTGTACTATCTTATGGTGGGGACAGAAATGGAGTGCAGAAGTGTTAGAAAAGTTTCTTGCTTAAAAAAAAATGCGAAGACAAGATCGTTTACCTCCTGACCTGATGTGGTTTAAGATATGTTGTCCTTTAACTTCCTGAGTGATGCAGTAAGAGCATATAACACTGTTGCAGTAAGATGGATAAATATTTTATTTGCTTCTGAAATGCCTTTTATGAGAGAGAAAAAATTTCCTCTTAGTTCACATGGGACAGTGAATCTTTGAGAAATTTTGGCACAGTTGTTTGCTCCTGTATGCAACACTGGCTTTGCTAAGGAGTTCTGTACAAAATGGTTTGGGTTCACATCCTATGTCATATAAAGACTGCTGCATGTCAAAGAGGCTGAAGCTTGGCTCGGATATGATGGTAGAAGAAGCAGTTACAGCAGCAAGGCACACCAAGAGCATCTTGCTGCTAGGCATGGACATACTTGTAGGCATCCACATGTTGAACATCCAGCCGAAAACCTCACAACTTGCAGATGTTTCAGGAAAAGCCAATATTTCTGCACTTGTCATTTGGGGTCTTAAACACACTATCTGCATATTGTAAGAGTGATAATCTGCTCCCAGAAATATGTTTTGGTGGCAGAATTTGAGGGTTATCATGGCCAGGAGCCACCTCATTCTTTAACAGGAGTCATTGTACCCACTGAAGGGATCCCAGATCCTCAATACCAATTTTCTCAATGGAACAGCTTGATTTCCTCCCACTGTGCTTGTAATAGCTTAAGACTGAGTTTAAGAAATAGATTTCATTTTAACAATCACAACATCACAGTGATCTTCTTTCAGTCTTGTTCATTGTTGCTGTTAAATTCAGAACACATAAAGAGGCAATAATAGGGCTATTTTTTCAGAGCAATTTACAGCTGCTGAAGGTGTGTGCCTCAGCTATGCAATTCTGACATAGATACCACTACTGGTGTGCTCTGTTAGAAGCTGAAAAATTTGTTTCCTCATAGTACCTTGAGTCTTTGGGAATTATGTCCATTTCAAACCAGCTTGAGATATCTCTTGAACTTGCTGTAATTTTCTGCATTTTCTTTGTTGCTCTTCATTCTCTGAAGTTTCTATACATATACTTTTGAATATTCATGTTTGCCCTCTTTTTTAGTATTTGTTTGAGAACTTCTCCATTGTACTTCTCATGTTTCATGTTGTCGAGTAAATCAAATAGCAACTACCTTGTTCTTGCTTCTTGCTTAATTTAAGCTTTGCTTATTAAGCTCAGTCAGTCCTGAATATTAGCAAGCTGTTGTTTCTCTGCATAAAATCATCAACACATTTTAAGTTGTGTTTAACATATGTTTAACAACATATAAGTTACTATACTAAGTTATGTCAGGTTTTCTGAATTTTCTAGTGATTGTTCATTACCTGGCAATAAAACCAGAAAAAAATCACAACTGTTCTAGTCTATATTTATTTCTTATATTTATTTTTTTCCCCCAGAATCATAACTGTCGAAATACCAACATTTAATTGATGGTTTGTATATATTTATGTATCATCAGGAAGAGATGCTCAGTATTCAAAAGACACCAGCATTTCTTATCAAGGCTGTAGGTGTCTTTGTCTGGGCTTCTTAGTATAGGATCTCCATTTGAAACTACACTCTTCAAAGTTCAACTCGGTGCTCTTTTGTCCAATAACTAATTTGGAAGTCGGTGACCTCCTTTTTTGTAGCTTCTTCCTTAGCATTTTCTCTCTAAGCCAGATAGATCTTTTACCTTTGGTAAGCCCAAATCTCTATAGCCCTGAAGAGGTCATCCTTCAAATGGCAACATTTCTTTTGTTGCCTGGAAAGCATTTGCTGATTTTTGCCCTTGTATTTTTTTACCTCCTCACTGTGAAGGAATTAATTTCAAAGGCTTAATTGCCTGCTTATCACCTATTATATTTTAATTTTTTTTTTCTAAATGCAGAATTCTAAAAGCAGTATTTTTACCATTATCATATTTAATTTCCTGAGGTAAAACAGGAAAAGAATCATGCAGTGAGGTATGAAAACAGTGTCTGCAATTCCTTCACAAGTATATTTGCTATACTTCATGGTGTATTTTGAATGTTTCTGTGGAACTTAATCTACTCTTGAGCAAGTGATTGATTACCACAAGAACAGGGCTTTTGGCAAGAAGTAAGTTAACACTGGCAAGTTGCTTGATAATTACTAGAGTGTGAAAACCAACACAAATACATACATTATGCAAGGAGCTCAGTCTCAAACCGCATGTACATGCTCCTCTTGGAATAGATTATAGAAGTCAGTTATGCTATTTAATGTGAAAAATAAAATTAGAATTGATAATATTTAATGCTGAAATATGTAAAAGTGTTGAAATTAATTTCAAAATAATGTAACCAGTATGTGTAGGAGCTCTTCATCACCTACATTTATTGCTAAAATGCTTCCTATTCCTTTCCTTTAATGATTCCGATATGGTATTTTTGGGAAGAGTTTCCATTTGGTTTTTTTTTTCTTTAGTCATATAATTGTAATTCCGGTCCAGACATTTCAGTGAAACCAACCATTTACAATTTGGTAAGGGTTTTTAATTAAGAAAGATTAAATGCATTTACAAAGTAAAAGTGGAAGCATTTTCATCTTGAAATAAAAGGAATAATTTCTTGAGAAAATACCAAGGAAACCGCAATGAAAGTAAAATTAAACTATTCCAGTAAAGAACAGTGTCTACTGTTATGTTGCTATCTGCAAAAAACAGGATATAACACTGGAAGTTCTATCTTGGAGTACCATTTTACAGAGAATGATATCTGGACAAGAAAATTCACTGGTTGATATTGATTCTTTCTCCAAATCCATTGTAGCTGCGTCTCACTTGAGAACACAGTTTTGTCCAGCAGGGCATAACTTCCTATGTAATGACTGTGCCAGCTTCTGGTTTCCTCCATCTTCCTCTGACCTGTGTCTTCCTTTTCCTCTTCACCTCACCAGTACCAAAATCATGTGTCAGTTTGACTCTATCATCAGTTATTCAAAAGCGAGGAAATGAGCTTCTCCAGAAGTTATTCAACATCTTTTAGTCATTTTTCTTGAAATAAGAGAGAACACCTTTTTATAAATGTAACACCTTTTTATAAATGTCTTTTTCTGTCCACTGGTCTGTAGAGGTAGCTGAACCTGCAGCAGAGAGTGCTGCAGTGTTTGGGCCAGCTGCAGGAGTGACCGAGCAGCCTATTATTCCTTGTTCCCTTATAAGGTTCAGTTCTAGAGTGTTCTGCCTTACTCAGCATCCCATTTATCCCTGTACCCCACTCCTCCCCTCGTTTA